>WOXC01006947.1:0-162756 GCA_011680675.1 Gymnobelideus leadbeateri
TGAAGTCAAGCAAAACATTTCAATGTTAGTCATGTTGCAAAAAAAAAAGAAAATTAACAAAATATGCTTCGATCTACACTAAGTCCATCAACGCAGAACTGAAATTTAAACAAGTCCATTCATACTGACTTTGTTTAAATTGAAGCAAAGTGGACATATGACTGTTAGTCTAGTTAAGTTAGTTAAAAGTCAAGAATGCTACAAAGTCTACACCCAAACAAGATATTTTTTCCCTCAAAGATGCCTTCTTGGGAGGTTATATACTTATTTGACAAGCAATTTCATTTCCTCTCCAGTAGGACATAAGCTTCTTAAGGAGAGGAATGACTCACTTTTGTCTTTGTAGATACTATGCCTGATTTGCTAAATTAAGTTTATTAACTTGGGGTCATCTTCGACTCTTCCCTCTGTTAGTCCCCCACCCTCATATTCACCATCTATGACATATCCTCTTCTATCTACATATCTGACCACTATGCCTTGCATCCAGGGTCTCCCCTCTTTACCTGTTCACTCTGATTTCCATATACCTGCCAGTTGAATCTGTTTGACCATGTTGTACCCTGTGCTGCTCAAAACTTTTCAGTGGCCCCCCCCCATTGCCTCCAGGATAAAATATGAACTTTTTGACCTGGAATAAAGCTCTCTAGAGCATTACTCCGACCTACCTTTTCAGATTTATTTCTATTACTCCATTTCTTGTGTTGTAAATTCTCACCAAACTGCTAGCTATCCCTCAATCTTTTCCTTAACACTCTTGCCTCCATGCATTCATACACTGTCCTCCCATGCCTGAAATATATTTCTACCTTATTATAGCCTGTTAAAAGTGTTATCTTTCCTCAAGATCTGTCACAAGTGCCTCTTCTTCCGTTAAGTTTTCCCTATTCCTCCCAGCTAAAAGTAATTTCTCCCCCAAATATTCTTGGAGCACTTTGTCTCATCCCAATAGAATGTAAGCTTTTTGAGGACAGAGGTTGTTTATTTTGTCTTATTTTTTCATTTTGTCTTTGTATTCCCAGTACCTAGTTCAGTGCCTTCCTTGATCATAGTAAGTGCTTCTTAGATCAAAAGATTTAGATTAAATTTTAAATTAAATTTGATTAAAATTTCCTTTGCTTCTATCAAATTCTCTGTTACCCTCATTTGTCTACATGACACAATCTCCCTAATTGACAAGAAGCACCTCAAAGGGTGGCAAGTGTATTTATTTTTAGTATCTAGTTCCTAGAATAGTTCCTTACTCATAGTATTTCATAATTGAGGCTCTATAAAAGCAATTTATATTTGAAGATCATAATTTCAAGAGGGAAATGTCTATTATCTCTTTTGCTCATGTAGGTTATGTGTGTCCATATGGGTCTATCTAGATGTAGTTCCAAGGGAAACACAAATAGATATGTCCAGAATCTGCTATCCTCCATCCTCCTCCAAGGGAGATATCATACAAGGAGGAAAAGCAGTATGTTGGGGTCAGAGGTTAGATATTCTGCTCTCTTCAGAGAGAGGGGTACTGCGCTAGAACAACCTATGATACTCCCCCATATTGTTAGTCTAGATGACATAGCTTTTAGGTTCAAGCTGAGCTCTCAATTGCTATCCACTAAAGGAGAAGGGGTCCTCAGCACTATATGTCCAAGGCTTAACTCTTTTCCCACCAAATGTCAGTTCTATAATGAACAAATATAGCAAACAGCAATTCGGGAAAGGTATACGGATAAGGATGAATGCTAGACAATGAGCTCTCCTACTAGAAACAGGAGAACTTGCAGTTAGAGAGAAACGAGAAGGGGGGGGGGGAGAGAGAGAGAGAGAGAGAGAGAGAGAGAGAGAGAGAGAGAGAGAGAGAGGGAGGGAGGGAGGGAGAGGGAGAGGGAGAGGGAGAGGGAGAGGGAGAGAGAGAGAGAGAGAGGGAGAGAGAGAGCGCCAGCCAGATATCACCCAAGGGGAAATTCCCTGAAGTCTCTAGTGTAGTAGGCTGAGGATAGAGACATAGTTAAGCTGCCAGCTTCTTTATGTTGACTTCTTCCCAGAGCCTTTCTCTCCCTTCAGAGGCACCTGAAGAGAATTTGGAAACACATATCTTTTTTTCTAGAAGCTAGAAGCAACTCTCAAATCTACCCAGCCTTTTTTTTTAAGCAATTGGGGTTAAGTAACTTGCTCAAGGTTACACGGCTAGTCATTATTTATGTGTGGGTGCTCATTTTCTGAGGCCAGATTTGATCTCGGGTCATCCCAACTCCGAGGCCGGCGCTCTTACTCACTGCGCCACCTAGCCGCCCCTTTTAGGGCAATTGGGGTTAAGTAACTTGCCCAAGGTCACACGGCTAGGTTTTTGTTTGTGCGGGTTAAGTGTCTGAGGCCGGATCCAAACTCAGGTCCTTCTGACTCCAGGGCCGGCGCTCTACTCACTGCGCCACCTAGCCGCCCCTTCTACCCAGCCTTTTATGCCGGCATGAAACATTGAGTAATCAAGGAAGAGTCCATTTATGCAAGTGGATTTTGACCCCATGGTTAAATTACCAATTTATTAAGACCTTCAATTTAGATGTGTCTTTCCATTGATTGGGGATGAGGATTATCTATTCAATTAAAAACATATTTACTAAGTATCTGTTTTAAGACACTAAGATTATAGCAGTGAAAAACGATAATCCTTGCCCTCATAGATTTTATAATTTAGTAGTTACTAAGTTTATTTTGGTTTCATTTGTATTTTTAAATGTCTGTATTACTGACAAAAAGACAGCTTGGCATTAGCTATATATTTTTGAAACTGTAAATATTATGAAAATCTTGAAAATATGTTTGCCAGAAATTGTCCACACTAGTTTAGTACTGGTGAATTGAAATAAAAATTAAAGTGGGGATAGTGAATGACGGATGGTCCTTCTGGCCTACAGTCTGAATCCCTAAAAAAAACTATTGACTTCCATTGAGAAGAAGCTATCTGGGAGAAGTATTGTATAATGGAAAGTATATTGACCTTGGTTGTCTTAGTTCTATCACATCCTAGCTGCATGACCTTGGAGAAGATGTTACATTTATCTAGCTAACAAACTAATGTAGCTGAGTGAGATGATCCCTAAAGCTTCATCTAGCTCTTAACATTCCTATTATCCTGGAATGCTAAATACTTGGAGGCCTGAGTCAGTGGTCCACTTGTTTGAACAAAGGTGGTAACATTAAGTAGAGGCCGGGTGGGTCTGCATGGTTATCTTTTAGAGTGAAAATGGGATTGAATGCATGGATCCCTTTTTAGGAAAGGGAAAGCAGATGAAGACAATAAGACCTTAAATGCTGTCATCCTTGTAAGACTCATTTTAACATAACCTGAGGGGAAAAAGTCAGGGCTCAGTTACTGAGACTTGAAACAGTCTAGAAACCTGTTTTTCTTCCTTGAAACAAGGATGTGGCTTTCTTCCTTTAATTGCCCAGAAAGGCAAAAAACCCAAGCCATCACCAGACTGATTTCTTAAATAAAACTACAGAGTGCTACCCCCTTGTACCTTCAAATGGGGAAAAGTGCCTATGAATTTACACCCCAAGCCACTAAGAGCTGAAATGCTAGGCCATAATCACAGGCTTCCTTTGGATAACAACTGGGTTTCTATAGCCACAAGGCAATTGGGTTCAGTAGGACACCAAAACAACAAAGTTCTTCCTTGTTGGGTTGGGAAGAGGGCCTGATTCCTTAGCACTAACTTAAAAAACACTTTTGGGAAATTCATCAGCTCTTAATGATGTGGCCTCTCCTGCTGGTCTCAGGTGTGTGTGTGCTTAAAAAGATCATGGTTTAAGTTAGGGGATGTCCCTGGCCCTCCTTTGTGATAAAGAGCCTCCTTTCTCCGTTCTGTAGGCCAGGCATATGACAGTGGAGAGACCTAAGGAGACAAATAGCAGGAGAAGACTTTAAAAGATTCTGTTTCTTTTTTTTTGATATATAATATCCCCCCCCCCAATTACATGTTAAAACATTTTTAACATTTTTTTGCAAAGTTTTGAGTTCCAAATTCTATCTATTACTTCCTCCCTCCCCTCCTCCCCCTCCTTGAGAAGGTAAGTAGTAATCAGATATAGGTTATACATGTGCGATCATGAAAAACAGGGGTGGGGAACCTGTGGCCTCAAGGCCACATGTGGCCCTCTAGGTCATTAAGTAGAGCATTCAGTCAAATGGCTGACTGCACTTGAGGACCTAGAGGACCACATGTGGCCTCAAAGCCACAGTTTACCCACCCCTGAAAAACATTTCTATTTTGTATAAGAAGACTTGAATTTTTAAAAAATGAATGAAAGTGAGAAATAGCATGCTTCAGTCTGTATTCAAACAATATCAGTTCTTTCTCTGGAGTTGGATACTATCTATGCTTCATCATTAGCCCTTTGGGATTAAAACACAGTAACACATTCTCCTGGTTGTGCTCATTTCACTTTTCATCAGTTTATATAAGTTTTTCCAGGTTTTTCTGAAATCATCTTGCCTGTCATTTCTTCTAGCACAATAATATTCTCTCACAATCATATACCAAAGCTTGTTTAAACATTCCTCAATTGATGGGGTGGAGGGGGTGGCACGAGGAACTTAGCCATGCCTTGTTATTTTTAGGGGAAAAAAAGCTGGTAGGGGATGAGGGATAATAGATTACCTGGTTTCAGAAGCAAACAGTCTCAATGTAGTAAGGTAAATTGAAAAGTCTTATGTGCCTGGAATATAACAAATGCTTATTAAATGTTTTTTGACTGACTGATATAATAGTGTACTCACTAAACTAAAGTCAGCTACAAAATCAATTGAAACAATAACCAGCAAAGTTACAAGATACAAAATAAATCCTCATAAATCATCAACATTTGTGCATATCAATAAAATCCATCAAGAAGAGGAAGAAAGAGAAATTGCATTGAAAAGAACTCCAGAATGCAGAATTGGGGATCTACCTACCAAGATACTATATAAATACAACTACAAACTACTGTTTACAGGAATAAAAAGCAGACATAAATAATCAGAGAAATATTAATAGCACAAGGTAAGACAAATTAATATAATACAAATGACAATACTATCTAAATTAATTTTCTTATCCAATTAAACACCAAAAGATTATTTTATAGAACTAGGAAAAATAATAACAAAATTCATATGTGTAAGGAGTATACCCAGTTCACCTAACATGGAGGCACGCTGTCTCCCCTATCACATGGGTAGGTATAGCCTCTTTGATTGGATTAGGCTGAGATGATTATTCTCTTTCTGGTTCCTGTGCTTTTTTGGATTCTCGTTTTGACTCATAGCCTTTCTCAAAGTGTCCAGAGGGTGTAGAACTCAGTTCAACCACTGTACGGGTACCACAAACTGAAAGGGAAAGGATTTCCTTACCTTACACCTCTTTAACTTTCCCTCAGAGAAATGGGCCTGAGGAGATTTGTTTCTATTTTGTTTCATTTGTCTTTCTCTGATTCACATGTCAAAAGTGGTCCCTAAATGAACTCAGAAATTCAAGTTATGGTGGTTTTGGTGAGGTAGCCAGCAGGGAGGCCCAGAGAAGACTTGGGTCCAAGGCATCTGGGACTTCAGCCCAAGGTGGGTTTTAGGACTTGTGCTTTACAGAAATTGATCAATGCTATGCACCTAATCCCCTTCCTCTCCCAAAGGTGGTACAAGGGGAGAGAAAGACCAAGCCCCCATGTTATAGAGTAAGTTTCTATATTTGTGATTATATCTTTTGAAGCAAGCATTCTTTTGTAAAAGCTAATCTGTTAGTGGTTAAATGGAACTGGGGAGCAGGGGAATCACTCTAAAATTGGGGGAATACTATTGGTGTGAACTCCAGACAATAGCAGAGAAACTAACCCCCTCCCAATCCCCCTTAAGGGTCCCAGAGAACCCTGGGGATGGAGTCAAACTAATATACTTGGCCTTCAGGCAGTGGGAGACCAGGGTAGTAGTGTTACATATAGAGACAAAAAGGGTCAAAAGTCTCTAGGGAAATAATGAAAAAAAAAGTAAGAAGGGGGCAGTACAAGATTTTCAAGTATACTGTAAAGCAGTAATTTTTCAAAATAATTTGGTACTGATTAAAATTTAGAGAGTTCTATCAATGGAATATATTAGCTACACTACATCCAGAAATGAACAAACCTCATAGCTTAGTGTTCAATAAACACAAAAACTCCAGCTACTGAGATAAGAATTCACTATTTGATTAAAAAAAAACCACCAAACTGCTGGGAAAATTGGACAGCAGGATATAGGAGCCAAGATGGCGGAGTAGAAACTGCGTGTCCAAGCCACTCTGCCCTCAGATTTCCTCCAAACTATGTAAAAGGGACTCTGAACAACTTCCGGAGCCCCAACACCCACAGAATAACACAGAGAAGCTAACCTCCTGCTGAGGACAGCCCAGCAGCCCTGCAGGAAGGACCAGCGCAGTGGTCTGGGAGCCAGCAGCGCAATGCACAGAGCGTGGGGAGCTGAGCACAGGTCCGGTCCGCCTGAGTTGCAGTTTTAGCCCCAGGGCGGCAGGGCCAGCAGCCGGCTGGAGGGACCCCAGAACACCAGCAGCTGTGGAGATTCCAGAATTATCAACATAGACATGCCTAGGACAAAGTGAGAGGTTAGTGCCCTATGGACTTTGGGACTAGTATTTGGGGAACGCGTCGGCTTCCTCCCCTGGGGGCTAGAAGCCACTGAGGAGACATGCCATTTTGTAGTTTGCAGAGGCAGTTCCAGCTCCTGGCCGCGAACTGTAGGGAGATCCAGTGATCAGTCTTGGGGGGTAATCTCTCTTGCTTTAACCTCCCTGGATCTGGATTGTGATCTGGGGTGGAGGTCGTGGGTGGGTTTCCAGCTTGCCGGAAACGGAAGTTGCCCCCCACACACACATTTGGGATGAAAATTCCCCTATCTGGTGGCAAAAAGCCATAGTGTGGCATCAAGCCCAAAAGTCAAGTAATTAAGTGGCAACATGCCAAGGCAAAGGAAACAAATTAAACAGAAAAATGCAACCCTAGACTCCTACTTTGGGGGCAAGGAGTGTCGAAGCATGGAGTGCGAAGAGGACTGTGAGGTCAGAAGTCCTGCTCCAAAAGCCCCAGGGGAAAACATGAGCGGGTTGCAGGCCATAGAGGACCTTAAGAAGGACTTTAAAAATCAAATAAGAGAAGTATAGGAAAAATTGGAAAGAGAAATGAGAAGGGTGCAGGAAAAGTATGAAATGAGGGTCAACAGCCTGACTGAGAAAAACAACACCTTAAAAAATAGACTAACTCAAATGGCAAAGGAGGTCCAAAAGGGCAATGAGGAGAAGAATGCCTTAAAAAGTCGAATTTGCCAGATGGAAAAAGAATCTCAAAAGCTCACTGAGGAGATTCATTCCTTCAGAGTCAGACTGGAGCAAATGGAAGCTAATGACTTTATGAGAAATCAAGATGCTGTTAAGCAGATACAAACAAATGAAAGATTAGAAGGCAATGTGAAATATCTCATGGGAAAAACCTAGATCCAGGAGAGACAATTTAAAAATTACTGGACTACCTGAAAGCCATGATCAAAGAAAGAACCTAGAAATCACCCTTCAAGAAATTCTCAAGGAAAATTGCCCTGATGTTTTAGATCCAGAGGGCAAAATAGAGGTTGAAAGAATCCACAGATCACCTCCTGAAAAAGATCCCCAAAAGAAAACTCCCAGGAATATTATAGCCAGGTTCCAGAATCCCCAGATCAGGGAGAAAATACTACAAGCAGCCAGGAAGAAACAATTTCAATATTGTGGAAACACAATCAGAATAGCACAGGACTTGGCAGCTTCTACACTGAGGGATGGAAGGGCATGGAATACGATATTCCAGAGGGCAAAAGAGCTGGGAATGAACCCAAGGGTCACCTACCCAGCAAAACTGAGTATTTTGTTTCAGGGGAAAATATGGTCATTCAGTGGAACAGACGACTTTCAAGCACTCTTGAGGAAAAAACCAGAATTGAATAGAAAATTTGACATCCAGATGCAAGAAGCAAGAAATGCCTGAGAAGGTAATCAGGGAAAGGAAATCAAAAGGAACTTATCAAAGTTGAACTATTTACATTCCTATATGGAAAAACAATAATTGTGACTGATGAAATCTTTCTCAGTATGAAAATAATGGAAGAAGGGTGTGTAGTCATATGAATACATATATGAATGTGTGTGTATATGGTTACAGTTATATATGGATAGAGGGCATAGGTTGAATTTGTTGGGAAGGGAGAATACTCAAGGGGTGAAGTTGTGAGGTGAGAGAGGAAAGTGGCAGGAGGAGATGGAGAGAGACAGGGTGGGATAAACTATCTCATGTAGAGGAAGCAGGGGGAAGTGGTTGCAGAGGAGGGGAAAAATAGGAAGGCAAAAAGACGAAACCACATTCTCATTGAATTTGGTTCAGGGAGAGAATGACATACATACTAGGTGGGACATCTCAACCTACAGCAGAATGGGGGGAAGGGGGATGAGAGGAGGGATGATGGATAGGAGGGCATCCTTGGGGGGAGGGGAGGTTGGAGGTACCCACTATGGAAGAGGGACAGGATCAAGTGGGGAATGGACCAGGTCGGGGGTGGGATGAGGGGGAGGGAATTATAAGCAGCCTTGTACAATATATCTACTATGATAATGTTCTGCATAGCTAGACATATACAACATATACTGAATTACTTATCTCCCCAGAGGGAATGGGTGACAAGGGAGGAAGGAAATGGATCTGAAATTCAAGGTCTTAAGATTAAATGTTTCAAATATATATAAATACTATTATTAATACTCTTTTGCTTGTAATTGGGAGATAAGATGTGCAGACATTGGGACACAAAGATTCAGCTTCCTCTAATGGAGAGGTCGAAGGGGGTGTGGGAGAGGATATGAGAGAGAGCAGATTGGAGGAAGTGATGTCTTGCGGGACTGCTATTCTGGGAGGGTGGGTAGGGGAAAAACAGGGGGGGAAGTGATTGCAACTCAAAATCTGGCAGAAATGAATGATGTAAAACAGAAGTTAATAAAGCATTTGTTTAAACAGAAAAAAAATTTAAAAATAACAACTTAACTTCACAAATAAAAAAAAAGAAAGAAAAAAAAACTGGACAGCAAGATGGAAGAAATTAGATTTAGACCAACAGCTCACACCTTAGATCAAGATAAGTTCCAAATGGATATGTGACCTAAATTTAAAAGGAGCTATTATTTTTAAAAATAGAGAAACAGATCTATGGATAGAAGAAAAGTTCATGAGCCAACAAGAAGTAGAGACTAACAGAGAAGGTAACATGGATAATTTTGATTGCATAAAATTTTAAAGCTTTTGCACAAATTCATAAAGTTAAGATCAAAAGACAAATAAACTGGGGGAAAAGATCTTTGTAGTAAATCTCTCTGATAAAGGATTCCTTTCCAAGATACAGAAGGAAATGATTAAAATTTATAAAAAGAAGAGCCATTCTCCAATTGATAAATGTCTAAGGATACAAACAAGCAGTTAAAAAGTTTTTTTTAAGGTCTCTTTGGGTGTACCTATGATTCAACTTCCTTGGAAAATGGAGCTCCCAGTCAGCATCCAGTTATGAAACTTATCTCACATTATTATTAATGTTACTGTTCATCCTTCCTCCTGAAAGAGGAATGATAGCACCACAAGGATGATGTCTTGATTTGTGCACGATCATACTTTGGATTCAATATCCAGTGAAAATCTTCTGTGTGAGCCCTAGTCCTACCTCAGCCAAGCCAGGGTTGTCTCCACCTGTAATGATTTCTCAGAAGAGGATCATAAAGAATAATTTTAGATGCTCAATTAATCTCAATAATCAGTTCCCTAAAGTGACCATATGTATTTGAATTCACACTATTCAAAGCTATAAAAATATGGTGATTGTGAAAATATGAAATGTGAATTTGAGTAATGTGACAACTTCAAGGCATTCTGTGAACTAATCAGACGTACCCATGTCTCCCCAAAACACAAATAATATCCTTTCTGGGAACCTGGAGTTCTAGCCTTTCTAGCTGTGTGACCTTGGGCAAGTCATTTAATCTTCAAAGTCTTCCTTTTTCTTCTCTGGGAAATGTAAAGGTTATACTAGATGATTTTGAATTTTCTTTCTGGATCATCATCCTTTGGCACAAGGTGGTACTTTAGATGGAAGGTTGTCCTCTGACTCCAAAGTGTCTTGTAATTCTGAGGTTTGATTATCCATGTAGTTTTATCCCTCAGGCTAATGTAACATTCTGTTTAGCATCTGGCCCATTTGTTACAAAATTTATCCACTCTATTTCCTGACTCTTTTCCCCTGTGGATATTTAACCAATGAAATAAGAGAATGATGCTGCAATACTATTCAAGCTGGGTCTAGGACTAATTATGGAGATATTTCCCTGCAAGATAGAGACATTGATCACTTGGTAAATGCAGTTGGAAGTAGGAACAATCCTTTCTACTCATACTTCCATGAGTTTAATTAAGGCCTTGGTTACTGCTCATCTGGACCAGAGATGTCAAACACATGGCCTGTTGGACTCATGTAGCCCACAACACTGCTGAGTCTGGCCCAAACCAGATTAAAATATAAACTGGAAAATATTTAACAAAATAAATAAAAATGAAATGCAATATGGATAATGTTAAAATGTGGCTTTCTAAATCAACATGTGACAAACAAGGATCCATTTGTATGGTTTGGTGGAGTGGTCCCCATTTCTTTTCTAATCAGACACCACAGATCTGGATTACCAGATCTCCTTTTTTCTCCTGGGTTCATCCCTTCCTTCCTTCAAATAACTACACAAAGATGTCTGCCCTTTATGCAAAGGGCTAATCATGTTACTCCCTTCCTCATATATCTTCAGTGACTCCCTATTGCTTATAGAATTAAATACAAATTCAAGGTGTTCCATATTTTGGTTCCAACCTATCTATCCAAAATTATTTTACACTTATTTACTTTTTAACTCATTCTATGTTTTTGCCAAATAGACCTACAAATAGAACTACTCATTGTTCACTGTTCTCATTCTATACTTTCCTGCATCTATGCCTTCATATACACTGGCCCATATGCCTAAAGCCAGATCTATCTGACTTCCTAATTTTGTCCATTGTTATTCTTTCCTCCTTAAAGGCTCAAGTATAGATAGCCCCCTACATGGAGTTTTCCCTGGTTCCTCTGGAACTTCTTGGTTAAGATAAGGTTTGGGATAAACTACTCTAGATAAACCTGTTCACTACAGCAGTCACAAATTTTCCTTCTAAATGTTCCAAAAACTTCATAATAAGTTCTATAATTTTTCTAGAGACTTAAGTAATGCTTTTTAGTCTAGTTACAAGAATTCATTCTTTCTTTATGCAAATTAGGGTAACAGTAATTTATTTTGTTGTTTAAGATATCTACCTTATTTCTCATACTCTGTGTATTTATACATACAAAAATTTGAGTTCCATGTTCTCTCCCTCCTTCCTTTCCCACCCCCCTTTTTGAAAAAACAAGCAATTTGGTATAGATTATACACTTGTAGTTATCCAAAATGTATTTCCATATTAACCATGTTATAAAAAAACAAAACAAAAAACCTCAGATCAACCCTCCCCCCCCCCAAGAATAATAAAGAAAATTGAAATAGTTTACTCCAGGCTGCATTCAGATCCCATTAGTTCTTTCTTTGGAGGAAGATAGCATTTTTCATCATAAGTCCTTTGGAATTCTCTTGGATTATTGGATTGCTGAGAATATGTAAGTCCACAGTTGATCATCATACAATATTCCTGTTACTGTGTACAATGTTCTCCTGGTTCTGCTCATTCACTTTGCATCAGTTCATGTAAGTCTTTTCAGTCTGAAATTTTTTTTCTAGTCATTTGTTTTTCTGGTCATTTTTTTCTTGTCATTTCTTGTAGCACAATAGTATTCCATCCCCATAATTTGTCCAACCATTCCCCATGATGGGCATCCCCTCAATTTTCAATTCTGCCATTACAAAAAGAAATACTATAAATGTTTTTGTATGTATAGATCCTTTTTCTTTTTCTTTGATCTCTTTGGGGTACAGACCAAGTATTGTTGGATCAAAGGGTTTATACAGTTTTATAGCCCTTTGGGCATAGTTCCAAATTGTTCTACAAAATGGTTGGATCTAAACTGAATTAATTATGAAGAAGAGATCAAAGAGGACTTAGAAATTTTAAAAATTACGTGAAATTTCTCTCTGGAAGGATTAGGGAAGGCTTCATGTAGAAGTCCCAACTGAGCTCTTAAGGAGGAAAGGATGACAAGCCCCCATGATTATGTTCCTCCAGTTTTTGGGATTCCCCTGTACCCTGGTTCCATTTAAGCCCTTAACAGTCAGATTAATTTTTACAAAGAAACATTTTTTCAAAGGTAAGACAAGAATAAACACATAACTAGTCCTGCCACCAACTCTTAGAGGACATAAGCTCCCTCTCTCTGGGATAGGAAGGGGATTGGGTTTTAGAGCTTAACTCAGTTCCTATATAGCACAGCTCCACCAAATGCCAAGTTAAGACTTCTCCCTTGGGCTTGCATCCCAGCACATTGGCTTCTCAGGGCTTTTCTTCTGAGCCAGCAGCAATATCCATTCTGAAATCCTGGCTCAAGGTCACTATGGATCAAGATTTGGATCTGGGGACCCCACTGCCTAAAAGGACAAATGAAACAGATTGAAACTCCAAGTTTAATTCTCAGAGCCACAGGGTCAAAAGCAAGGGGAGGTAGACCTTCACCCCACACTTAATTTAGTTCATGGTACCTATTTTTTGAGTAAATAGTCTCATAGTTTAAAAAAATTTCACCTGTTCCAGCTGCACAGCAGCTGGGAATGGGAATGGGAATGGGAATGGGGATGGGAATGCAGAATGCCTTCTTCCAGAATCAGGTTCTGGCTGTCTATCACATGAGTGTCTCCATCTTGGGTAAGGTGGGAATGCACAAATCTCAGTTACACAGGTATATACAAAATGAATATAGGGTATTTGAGGTCAAGAGAAGAGCTGGTAACCATGGGGTTCAGGAAAGGCCTCCTACAGAAAGCAGCACTGAGATGAGCCTTGTAGGAAATGAGAAATTCTATGAGTCAGAAATGAGAAGATAGTGATTTCCAACCACAGAGGAAAGCCATGCAAAAGCATGGGAACAGGATGGAGAGAGCTGCGTGTAGGGAACAACAACTAAAACAATTTGGCTGAACTATAGAATGAAGGAAGGTGAATAATGTATAATTAGGTTGGAAAGGTATGTTGGAGCCCAGTTGTAAAGGGTTCTAAATGCTATTCCTCAAGTCAAATCAAAAAGTATTTATTAAACCCCTACTAAGCACAGAGTACTAAATTAAGGACCAGGATACTACACATGGCAGAATAAACCAACAACAACAACATAAAACAAACAAAAACTAAACCTGATCTTAAAGGAGCCCACAGTCTAACAGAGGAGACAACATGCAAAAAGCAACATACAAACAAGAGATACACAGGATAAATTGGAGGTAATCACAGAGGAAAGGCACTAGCATTAAGGGGGAATAAGGAAAGACTTTTTTTAGAGGTGGGATTTCAGCTGGGAGCTGAAGGAAGCCAGGGAGCTGGGAGGTGGAAAGAAGGAAGGAGAAAATTCCGGACATAAGGGACAAGCAGTGAAAAATGCAAGGAGTTGTATGAGATCAAGTGTCTTGAGGGAAGACCAGTAAGAAAGTCAATGTCACAGCATCAGAGTACCTATTAGAGGTGGGGAGTGGGGAGTGGGGAGTAAGGTATAAGAAAACTGAAAATGGGCCAGGTTATAAAGGATTTTAAGAGTCAAACAAAGAATTTAATATTTAATCCTTGGAGGTTAATAAGGAGCCACTGGAATTTGTTGAATGAGGGGCAGGGCAGGGCGAAGAAGCCAGATGTGTTTTAGGAAGAATACTTTAATTATTGGGTGGGGATAGATTAGAATGGAGGAACACTTGAGGCAGAGAGACCTACAAGCGGGCAAGCTATAGGCAAGATGTGAAGTACCAGGGTGATAGCAATGTCAGCAGAGAGAAGGCGGGGGTGGGGGGTGGGAATATGAGAGATGTTGAGAAGGTAGAATTGACTGTACTTGATATCAGACTGGATGTGGGGGGGTGAAAGAGTGAGGAGTCAAGGATGATTCCTTGGTTGTGAGCCTAGAAATGTCATTGATCCTAGAAGCAACAAGGAGGCATTTGACTTTATTAAATAGGGGAATGATATGGAAAATATTTTTTAAATTTTTTTGGAAGGGGAAAGCCAAGGCAATTGGGGTTAAGTGACTTGCCCAAGGTCACATAGCTAGTAAGTGTGTCAAATGTCTGGGGCCAGATTTGAACTCAGGTCCTCCTGACTCCAGGGCTGGTGCTCTACTGTGCCACCTAACTGCCCCAAGGAAAATCATTTTTTTTTCCAGCTAAGAGGACAGTGGCTTGGAGTCCAAGAGACTTGAGAGAAAGAGAAAACTTAAATAGTTATTGCATCAGTCATGGGAAATTCATCAAAGTGGTGCAATGGATAGATCATCAGGTCTGAAGATAGGAAGACCTGGGTTTGAATCTGCCCCAGACACTTACTAGCTGTATGACCCTGGGCATGTCATTTAACCCTGTTTGCCTCAGTTTCCTTACCTATAAAATGAACTGGAGAAGGAAATAGCAAACCACTCCAGTATCTTTGTCAAGAAAACCCCAGGTAGGGTCATAAAGAGTCTGACATGAAGCAATACAGTTCTTAAAATGGCAACAATAGAGTTAGCATATCAAGGAGATGTCTTATTTATGATCTTTAAAGAGGTAGACTTTGATCCTGTCCATGGTACTCATTTGGTTTGGAGCTATTGAGTTACAGTTTGTCACAAATTGTCAAGAAAAACCTTCCTGAAGAAGAAACACTGCAGTTTGTCACTATTGTGACCTGATGACAAATGAGAAGTCAGAATGCACCTGCAATGAGAAAAGGGTACAACTGAACATTTGCCTGAGCACCCTCTTTGGTTACCCATCCTGGCAGTAGTATTTCTCTGATGCCTTTTACCACCCCATCTTTGTCTTTTTAAGTATCTGGGGTACTCCTTCTTGGCCTCCACTCTGATGATGAGCCATGGTATTCGTAGGAAAGACAAACTATTAATAGAACAATGAAGACATGGTTTGCAGAAAGTACATGCAGAAATCCCTTTCAGCCCAGCAGGTGCTTGAGGGCAGTGTGGAACACTGGAAAGTACATTGGATTTGGTGGTAGAGAACCAAAATTCAAATCTGAGCTCACCTCTGTGGCCTTAGACAAGTCTCTACCCCATTTCCTCATCTGAAAATAACTTTAAAAAAAGAGAGAGAGAACAAACAGGATGTTGCAAAATCTCCCATGTCAAGAGAGCATGCTTGAGCTGTTCTCTCTTAATGCACATTGATTGATATTGACCCCAGGGTTTAGTCCAGGCTGTGTTGGGCCAGGTAAATGGTGCAGCTACAGCATAAGGGCTTACCTATCTCTAGTGTTTTAAAGTAGTTCCTAATGGAAATGCTTGTCTTTTTCTAACATAATTTTAATTAAACTCATTTTCCCCTTTTAGTTACTTATCGTGAACCTTGACATCAACATAAGTGGGAATTAGCAGGGCATTAAATAATCCAAAGAAACAAATAATTGATTATCCTCTTTCTTTGGAGGGTATCCCATTGCTCCTCACTCTCTCTGCCCCTCCACTCCTAGCAGATTTGTTTTGCTAACTGTATTTTCCTTATATCAATGCTAAAAGATTTTTTTATCCTCTGAATAGTTGGTAAAGATGCTAAGGAGAAAATACATTTAGAATTACAATTCACCTGAAATGATTAAAAGTTGGCTATATTAAATGATCATAGGTCCTGGCTTTAAATCTTGTTCTTCTATCTGTAACTTCAGGTAAGTCCCTTTCCTGCTCAGGGACTTCATGTGTTCATTTGTAAAATAAAGTGGTTGGCCTAAATGGTAACTCTCCCAGCACTGAATCTATGTATGACAATCCCAAGGGAGCCTGAGAAGGAGTGATCAGGTAGGTAGGAGGAGAACCAAGAGAAAGCAGTGAGAGTGGAGGCCATCGGGAGAAGAGGAAGGTCAACAAGTGTCAAGGCTAAAGGAAGACTGGGAAGGATGAAGATTTACAAAAGGCTACCAGTTTTGGCTATAAAATGAATGAAAAACCCTGAAATACAGAGTTTCTGGGTAATTAGTAATCAATTTATTAATTAGGCTAGCCAGCAATCAATAAATTGATGGTCAGTGTTTTCTCTTGGTAACCAAAGATGCCCCGTGGGCAGTCTGAAAGTTTTAACTAAGCCTTGAAAGGGAATTCCTGACAAGGATCCTTTCCATTCCTGAGAAATAAGAAGAGGTACCTGACAAATCAGGAAGAATCAAATTCATAAATATGTATTCATGCTTCTGCCCAAGAATTTTCTCTCTCTTGCTTCTCTTAGAGACAGTTAGGTGGCATAGTAAATAAAGTGTTACTCCTGAGTTCAAATCTGGCCTCAGACACTTACAAGTTGTGTGACCTTGGGCCAATTCCTCTGTCTGCGTCAATTTTCTCAAAAGCAAAATAGGGATAATAACAGTGTCTATTTATCATGGGGTTGTTGTGAAGATCAAAATGAGATAATATTTACAAAGCCCTTAGTACACATTAGGTGCTATATAAATATATAAACGCTTATCCCCCTCCCCTTACTCATCTTTTCTTAACCTCATCCATTAAATACTGCTGTTCCCCAAGGTTTCTTTTTCTCACCTCTTCTCTTTTTATACTCACTTAGAGGAATTCATTCACTCACCTTATTTGACCTATCACTTCTCTTTCATTAACACAATTCCCACCCTAGGCCAATCCCTTATCACATCTCTTACCAGGATCATCTTTGGGGTTTTCTTGGCAAAAATCCTGGAGTGGTTTACCATTTCCTTCTCCAGCTTATTTTACAGATGAGGAAACTGAGGCAAACAGTAAAGTGACTTGTCCAGAGTCACACAGCTATTTAAGTGTCTGAAGTCAACTTTGAACTCAGGAAGATGAGTCTTCCTGATTCCAAGTCCAGCGCTCTTATATATACTGCATACCTAGGTGCCCCCTTAAAATACAATGCAATATAGAAGTTGGTTTCTGATTTTCTAATACACTCTGGAAGGGATCAGTTTCTATTTGAGTTTGATATCATTGTGGTAGAATGTCCAGAGGATGTTGATCAAGATGGTGAAAGGCTTTGAAATTATGTTTTATTAGGATTGGTTGAGGGGTTTAAGGATATATCTACTAGAAAAGAAAAGCCTTCATTGAGGAGGGAAATGATGTAGAATCATAGATGTAGAACAGAAAAGGGCCTTTGATATCATCTAATTCAACCTTCTCATTTTATATTTGAGGAAATTGAGTCCCAGAAAGGTTATGACTTGCCCAGGGTCACACAGCCAATAAGCCATAGAATCAGAATTCAAACATAGATCTCTGGCTCTAAATCCAGGGTTACTTCCACTCTCTCATAACTATCTTCAAGTATTTGAAGCACTTATCACATGGACAACAGATTAGACTTGTTCTGGTTGGCTCCTGAGGTCTCAGCTACTACCATAAAGGGGGTGGAGTGAGGTCAGGGAGGAGCAAAGAGGCAGATTTCCCCTGGAGGTTAGGAAACTAATGACAGCTATCTCAAATTGGAATGGACAGCCTTGGGAAGCTGCTGGCTCCATCATGGCAGTGCTCCAAACAAAGGCTAGATGACTCTTTGTCAGGGACTTTGTACAGGGGACACCTGTATAGGTACAAAATTGTCTAGATGGCAGATGAGGCCCTTTTCAACTCTGAGATACTATCATATAGTGATGATGATGATGACGATGATAGCATTATCATTTATACAGCACTTGTACGTATCAGGCACTGCGCTAAGCACTTTACAAATATTATCTCATTTGATCCCCACAACAACCTTGGGAGGGGGGGTTATTATTCTCTTCACTTTACCACAGGAGGAAACTGAAACAATTGAATGACTTGGCCAGCTTCACATGGATAGTAAGTATTTGAGGCTGAATTTAACTCAGGTCTTCCTGACTCTAAACCTGGCACTCTATCCATTGTGCCACCTAGCTACCTATGTGTATCATCATACATTATGAGTTCCCTGAGGGCAGAGATTGTATATATTTATTTTTGTATCCACTGCACCTTATACTGAGCACTATATGTAGCATGGACTTAATGACGGGTTGTTGACTTGAATTGACTTTCTGTAAATAGGATTTACTGAAACCATCAGGTTATTCTTCTTCAACTGGTCTCACCAAGCCTAGTTGTACTGGAACTGTGGCTACTAACAAATGTAGCATATCTTTTAGGTAGAGCTGAACTAGTAGGAGGTACCCAAAAGCTTTGACAGAGGTGCCAACATTGAGCCAGGGAAAACTTCCCTCCCCCTCCCATGCATTATTGAATATAATGTCTGCCCTATTTACTCTCCTGGCCCTAGGGCTGCTACTCCCAATGGTTCTGTGTCCATTAGATCTCTTTCCTAGAATGTTTTCAGTTGAAGCATAATAGATTTTTTATCCAGCTCCTTACTTAACTGAGTAAAACTGTATTTCAATGTGTTTCTTGTAAACAACATACTGGTAAATTTGATTTCTAATCCATTCTTCTATCCTCTTTGATTTTATGGTTGAGTTCATCCCATTTACAATCATGGTTATTACTGTCAATGATGTATTTCTCTCCATCCTTATCTCTGAAAATTTTTCTTCTCTCTGATTTCTGACCCCTCTTTATAAAGAAGAGGATAGTGAAAAAGGAATATACTCAGCACCAGGGCCCTAGGTTTTGTGTAATCTACTTCTGTTCTCCTGTCCCTCTTCTCTTTTCCTCACTCAGAACCCAATCACAGGTTCTTATATATTTTTTCCTTTTCTTTTAAACCTTTCTTTGTGATCCACCCTCCACAGTTAGAACTTGTTTTATTTAAGACTAGTTCCTTCCTTATTCTAAGCTCTTTCTTTTTCCTCTTCTTCTCGCCTTCTCCTTCTGTTTCCCTCCTAAGTGAAAAGTATTTCTATGACAATATGTGTGTTCTTCCATCTTTTGACCAGATCAGATAGGAGGGAGCTTCAAGGGGTATTAGATCCTCCCACCTTTCTCTCCTAGTCTTCTGTTTGTTCACTGTGAAGATGTGAAATTCTAGTTGATCTTGTGCCCAATTGAATTTTTTTTTTAGTTTTTGCTTGTAGATATTTTGGAGTCATTTTCTTTTTCTAGGTTTATGTCTTGAGTGTCCCTGTCATATAGTAGTTCTTTATGGTGGGATTCTTTCTTTTTTCTTGCTTATTCTTCTAACCTGCTTTTTTACTTCAGACTTAAAGTTAGGTCTGGGCTCCACATATTTCTGGTGAGAAGATCTGGACTGACCCTGTTGCTACTTTCTTGGGGTATTGAGTTTTGTTTTAGCCTGTGATCTCAGGGCCAATTCAGGCCAGGGACCTGAAAGCTTTCAATGTTACCAAAGTGGTCTGATCTAGAGTAAAATATTATAGGTACTCTGCTAATGTAAGCCCTATGTTTTGAATCTGAGCATCATAATCTGTGAGCTTGACCCTGGTTAGAGTTTCAGTAGACTACCAGACTTAGCTACTGTCAGCCAACTAGAAACCCTAGTAGGTTCAGAGTATCATAACTGCAGGTTCCCTTTTGGCCTGGTATTCTAGATATGGTTATTCCCTTGAAGGCTTCAAACTGGGTTGGAAGCTGCAACTCTCTCCCTTTGTACCTCATCCTGGCTCTTCCCCTGGGGTTAGGGCCACACAGCTACTGCTGGCTTCTGAACTTGTTCCTTGCTCAGCATGTGGCCTAGGGACCACAAACAATTCTCATCCTGGATCACTACACTATGCCTAACTGCAGGTTTCTTCTTTAGTATGACCTGGACCTGTGAACCAAAACTGGGTAGTGAGTGACAGAGCTGTTAGTTGATATCTGTTTCTGTAAGTGGGACCCCTATGTTTGGTGCTATCTTTCAATACCTACACTGGAATGCTTCACATACTTATACCCTGTCCCCAGTGTCTGCAGAGATTTCTTTCTGTCTCTGTATGCCATCCTGGATAAGTGACTGGAAAAGGAACTCACTGTGATTTTTTTCTTTCTCAATCAGGACTCAGTTTGGTACTTTTTCTAGGTCTTCATGGAAAAGTTGGAGGAGAGAGTACCATCTTGGCTCTGCCCTGTAATATCACCTTCTACATGTAACTTTTCCTGATGCCCTCAGATACCTAGGGACCTCCCCAGCAAGATCACCTATTTTCTGTATATGATTATGTATGTGTTTCTTCTGGTAGAATGTAAACACCTAGAAGGTAGGATTCTTTTACTTTCGTCTTTGTATCCCCAGCATCTCGGACAAGATCGGGCACATAGAAGCCAATTGAGGAATGCTTATTGATTGGTTGATTGATTGAGATAAACCTTGACATATCTCTGAGGTTTTTCTCCCTCAAAAAAACAACCTGGGTTGCCAAGCATTAATATACATTATCTCACTTGATCCTTACTATAACCCTACACGTGGATATCCCCATTTTACAGAGAAGAAACTGAAGTCAGAGGAGCACAGTGGATTTAAGTTCAAGCAGCAAACAAGGTAGGTACTGGAATCACAAGCCTTTTGATTCGTCCCTAAATGTTTGTCATCTGCAGCCTTCAGAGCTGCCTCACTCTGTTCCCCAGGACTGACTCTAAATGTCGCCTCTGAATAGCATCCACACAAGCAGCCATCCACTGTCTCCCCAAGAGATGAACTGAGCTATAGTCGGGAGCACTGGAACCAGCAGCCCAAGTTTGCCAACTCAGATTTTTTTGAAGCCACAGTCACTGAAAACATGCTCTCTTGCCAACTCCGCCTTGGTGGGACACAGGCCTAACAATAGCTGCAGGGTTGAGATGGCAACCCCTCACTAGGCTGCTTGGTGGTTTGCCACAGGCCAGGGTGGGAATCTCTGCCCGATGTTTGCTGTCTGCTATTTACTATTGCTGTTTTTGCTTTTCTAGGAGTGTGCTGGCATAGTGAGCTAACTCTTTGGAAAAATACACAAGCATCCACAAACACACACACATGCATGCACACATGCATACACACATGTGCATGCTCTATTCTGAATTCCCTTGATTTACTTACCTGATTCACCTCATGAGGACAGGAAGATGGAAAAGATAGAACACAGTGCTGGTTAAGCTTTAGTAGTCCCTTGGAATGTGGATTGACCTAATCTATGGGGCTGTGGGGGAAGTGAAACTTGCTTTCAAACAGGATGGATAGCTCTACTTCCCAGCTCATCATTTCCTTTCATGGTCAAGTCTCTGTGAATACCAACGCTTACAAAAATGTCATTGTCTCCCCAATGAAATAAAACTACTAGCTGCATCTGCCATAACCTGGTAATTCTTTGGTGCCAGGTTCTCAAAATCTAGCCTAACTAAACTTCCCGAGAGCAAAGACTGTCACTGGGTGATTTGGGGTCAGCTATCCAGTTCCTCTGCTTTCCATTATTACCTCCTTCTGTTTGCTGCCTGCCTTGTGCCCTTCCTGTTTCCCATGAAAGGTTGGCCTTGACTCTTGGGAAATGCAACCTTCCACCCATTGGTTTATTTTCTTTGTAAGTAAGTGAGTTTTCTTGGAAGCGTTTCCTGAGTACCTCTTGTACCCAGAGGCTGTTGCTATTCCCAAAGCTCTGTGATTTCATGGGACAGGTACTTCCTTCACCCACACTGAACACATCCCCAACATCCCTTGGTATTTATATTGAAGCCTGTATTTAAGAATACAGGTTTCAAGCTAGAAAGCACCTTAGAGGCAATGTGCTGTAGTAGAAAAAATGCTCAATTTGCAATCAGAAGACCTGGCTTTGATTTCTGACTCTGTCACATATACTACCTGGGCCAGTCACTTAATCTTTATGGACCTCTTTCTTCATCTGCAACATGAGCAGATTGGAGTAAATGAGCTCTAAGGCTCCTTCCAACTCCATCTATGATCCTATGAGCCAGTACAATGACTAGATCATAACCAATAATAATAAAAACAACTCAGGCAATACACTACTCATAATATTTTGTAATTCTTTACTGCTTAAGGTACCATTAAGGAATTTTTTAGCATCAGTCTCCTGGACCATTGTCATGGATCCCTGAGGGATTGTGAAACATTAAGTGGGAAACCACTGACTCCATTCCAACCCCTTTTTGCCCCATTTTATAAATGAGGAAACTGGGGCTGAAAAAAGTTAAATACCTTGTCCAGGGTTACATGGATAGCAAGCAGAAGAGCCAGAATCTGACCCTTTGACTGGTGATGTCCAACAATAGTCATTACGTAATGGCCAGCCCTCTAGTGAAGAGTTTTTGCACTGAGCTAAGTGGCCCTAAGGCAATGGACTCATACAGACTAATACTAGATGTCCTTCCAATTTAGCAGAATGTGGCCGAGCTTCTGCCGTTTTGAACAGTGTAGCCACCTCCACACCTTGGCAGGGTGTTCATTACTGCTTGGGGAAGGGATCTGGAGACTCAGCTGAATACCTCCCCCTCTTCCAGCCAACACCTCTCAGTAGCTCTAAGGAGTGAATCATAGCATAGGAGATTGGTTACTCCCCCATCAGCCAAAACAGAGACAATTCTGCTGGAGAGGAGAGAAATGTTTGATGAGGATATGCCAGGGAATGCCCTTTCAGAGGTATTTTTGGCTTAGGAAATATGTGCAAATCCATCTGAACCAACTTCCATAAACTGAGGACATAATTCTTAACAGTAACTTTCAAGACCCAAATGCAAACCATTACTGCAGATGGTATACAATTGCATGGCCTCATCCAGGCCTTGACATGAAGCCACACAGTCCTCCCAACTCCAAATGGAGCAGAGATAAGAGAGCTACCATTCACTCCTCTCTAGCCAGAGATGAAGAGGTTGGAAAGCTCAAAGAGCAGAGATGACTGTCAGATGTTCCCCTCACCTACAGAGGGATCACAAAAGAAGAAGGGAGACTCTTTGCCACTCTTGTGGTCCCTGGATGGCCTGTGTGGCCTTGCATTCTTCCCTTGGAGGACCAGGCCTAGTTGGATCACATATCATTGATGTCCTAATTAGTGTCTCCATACTCTCTTCCCTATCAGTCCCCTAAAAGGTTGGAGGCAAACATGTATCTTATATAGCCTAAGCAACTAAGCCAGATCTGAGGGTCACAGGCCGGTTTTGAATTAAGATGGTCTAATCCTGTTCAAAACAGAAAGCAGTTGCCTCAATCCATTCTTATAACTCATTCCTGTCCCTTTACTTGAGATTTATTGCTCTGGCTAGAGCCATAATATCCTCATATACCTACCCTATTACAAAAATCTAAATGTTGTCCTCAGCCTATGGATTTAAATCCGGAAGGAACCTCAGATAATTTATCAGAGAGAAGAGACAAAGCTTCAGAAAAGTGTCAGGATTTAGAGCTGGGGAAGACTTTCAATGTGACCTACAGAAGCTCAATGTGAGCTTAAGGAACTTGCCCAAAGTCACACAGGAGATAAGGGGCAAAGCCAGGATTTGAACTCAATCCCTATGACTCCAAATTCATTGTTCTTTTTCTTGCAACATACCACCTCCAAGGTAATATTAGTATTGCCAAGTAAGCACTTGATAAATACTTATTGATTGATAATTATGCAGGAAAGTTCTTAACATATTCCAGAGTAGGACTTCAGTGGAGGTGTGCACAAAAGAAGCTGGAGATGAGTAATGGCCCTGCCTCCAGGAGTTTGCCATTCTGTGGAGGGGTAGAGTGTAGGTGAGATAAAGCTAGAGATAAGGGAAACAGTATGGAAATAATTATAGAGCAGCAAAAAAATTTAGAGAATTCTAGAATCTAGAATCTCCAGAACCTGCATGATTCTAGGCCTATTTGGGGTGGTGGTGACCGGGTAAGGTGAGTAAGTAATTAGGTAGGAACTGGGCTTGACCAGAGCTCCTTGTGGGAAAAGGCTCTGGTCCAAAAAGTCCCTAGGAATCAGAGTCACTCTTTTCAGTTCCTACACCCTGCCTAACCAATGCACAATTACCCATGAAGAGTTTCGCATTGATTTTTGGCAGGCCTGGGATGAAGATGCTTCAGATCCACCATAAGGTACAGTGGTAATGGCTGGTAGTGAGCACTTGGCCTTGATCTCCTCAAGCAAGGTTGCCTGCCTCTCCTCCTCAAGGTTTTAAGGGTACTCCTGAGAAATTGGGTCATCTCTTCTCTAATATTATGGGCTCAAGCCCCCATTCCAAGTGTGTTCCCCACTGTTAACCACCACTGACTAGCACCCAGTTGTATTTAATGAATTAATATCATGCAGCTTTTAAGATGTATGACAGGAACAGATTACAAACATTCCCTCCCACCCCCACACCCCATCAATTTGGGGGCATTATAATCTACTTGGAGAGAATATGCTCAGATTGAACAAAAATTTTTAGTAGTGTTAGTTCCTCTATGGTCTTCATCCAAATTAAATGAAGAATTGTCATGTCAGCCATTTCTGGACTGCATCCCGAAGGTTACTCCCCATTCCTTGGGGCATTAATGCTTGGCTGACTGCAAAGCCTAGCATGGACTAGACTCCTCAACCTCAAGGGCTTTATTCTCTTGAACTTTTATAATACACAAAGCTCTAGTCATCTCTTTACCAAAAATGCAAAAATGAACACCACGACAAAAAACTGAAACCATATTTACCAGGCAACATATCACCCCCAGATGGGGAGGTCCCAGAGCCTCTCACATCACAGCATTGCTTCTCACTGGAATGCTGCCCAACTGGAAAAAAGTCAAACCAAGAGAAGGGGTCAAACCAAGAGTGAATATGAGGTCAAACGCTGCCTTTTGAATGACCTCCAGTTCTGGCTCTAAAGCCACAGCTAATCAAAGAAGCTGCTGTTCACCATGTGGTTAGCAGACTGGGTCCAGTTACAGGATGTCCTTACAAGCTTCAAATCTCACCAAGGTACTTTCATTAGAAGGCATTACAACTCTCCCACAAGCAGACTCCCCATCATCTTCCATGTGGGAATTGCATTAGTGGCACTTTGTATGTGTAGGGATTGAATTCCTCGACCACTTTCCCCTTAGGTTGGTCTTAGTCAAAAAGCTTTATTAAGTGCCTATTATATACCAGGCATTGTGCTGGGCACTGAGGGTACAAAGACATGAAATAGGTCCTCTCCCCAAGGAGTTTTTATTCTATTGGGGGAAGATATATATACATATACATACATACATGTAAATATATGTGTATATATACACACATACACATATCAAATATGTGTGTATCCCTGCTCTCATATATCTATATCTATCTATCTATCTATCTATATATATATGTGTGTGTGTATGTGTGTGTGTGTGTGTATATCTTCACATATAAAGCTCTTTGAGAGGAGGGATTACCTTTTACCTCTTTTTGTATCCCCAGAACTTAGCACAGAGCTTGGCATATAGCAGGCACTTAACTGTTTATTGATACTGAATATTTGTATGCATATATGCACACATTTATTAATGCATAAGTATATATGATCCTATACCTATATAGGCACATACGCATATCATTTGTGCATGATACATTATATATACATACATATACATTGGTACATATTATACACACATACATATAGACACAAACCCACATGTACAAATACAAGGTCTTTCAAGGGGTTAACCACAAGCAGCTGTAGAGTTTGAGTCCTGATTAGTTGTATAACTTTTTTTTTTGTTTTTTTGGAGGGCAATTGGGATTAAGTGACTTGTCCAAGGTCACTCAGCTAGTTTTTGTGTTAAGTGTCTGAGGCTGAATTTGAACTCATGTCCTCCTGACTCCAGAGCCAGTGCTCTATTCACTGCACCACCTAGCCGCCCTGAGTTGTATAACTTTTATCAAGGCCCTCAACCTTTCTAGGTTTCTTCATAGGTAAAAAGACGATGAGTATATTGGTGCTGTCTATCTCCCATGGCTGTTGTGTGAAAAGTGCTCAGTAAACATTAAAACCTCATAAAAGTGAGTTATTATATAGGAACTCCCCCTCCCCCTCTCTTCTTCAATCCTGTCTATCCTTTAAGGCAAAGATTCTTAATCTTCTTTGTGTCATGAACCCCCTCTGGCAGTCTGGTGAATCTTATGGACCAGATTTTTCTTGGAATAATGTTTTTGCAAGCATAAAATAAAATTCAAAGGATTACAAAGGAAATCAATCATATTAAACTATATCAATTATTTTAAATTCATGAATCCACAGAAATCTGTCCTTGGACCTGAGGTTAAGAACCCCTGCTTTAAGACTAGCTCATCTACTTCATCCTCCATGAAGCCTCTCCATATTACCCAAGCTAGTCTGAAGTGATTTGTCCCATTGTCAGCACCTTGTCTGTACCTCTCCTTGGTACTTACATTCTATCTTTTATTTAACTATTTGTAAACATGCCTCATATTTTTCTTAGCACAGAAAAGCAGTTCATCTATCATCTATCTATCTTTTTATCAGTCTGTCTCTGCCTCTCTCCTCTCTCTGTCTCTCTTTATCACATTGCCTATCTATCTATCCCCCACTTGACTGTAAGTTTCCTGAAGGCAGTATCTGTCTTTCTCATCTTTATATTCCTAAGGATTAACACAGTAACTTGTAAATTAAGAAAACCAAAGCCAGACCTATTTTCCTGGGCTAGGGAGTTCTTAATGAGGAAGTTCCCTTTAGCAATGCCAATCAGCATCTGCTTTACAACTCCCAGTCTGTAAAGACTTGGCCTGAGCACCGAGAGGTTTCAGTGAATTGCCCAGGTTCCCATCAGGCAGGACTCGAACCCAAGTCTTCCTGACCCCTAGGCTGGACCTCTGTCCTTTCTTGTGAAGAATAAATGATTAATGATGATGATAATTAATAATAATAATAGCTAGTGTTTCTATTGTGCTCATTTGATCCTCACAACAATCATGGTGCTATTATTATCCCATTTTACAGATGAAGAAACTGAGGCCAAGCAAGGTAAAGGGTCTTGCCAAAGGTCACACAGCTAATCCATGTCTAAGTTAGGAATCCAACTAATGTCTTAATTTCAAGTCCAGTGCTCTATCCACTGTTCCTCTTAGCTGCCTAATGAATAATTGATTAATAACCGCTCTGTTGAGTTGAGCTGAATTGAATCAAAAGCTCAGTCTTGTCTTTAGGCTCTGGGCTCCCTGTCCTGGCCCATTGGACAGGTTTGGATTCCAGCTCCCTCTATGCCCTGGCTTCCTCTCCCAGGCCTCTGTGGTCCTGGAGAATGCCTTGAGGCTTTCAGTGCTGAGCCAATCAGGCCAAAGGCCAACAGCTTTGAAGTTTTATGGAAAGCTTTGGTGGAAAGATTGCTTGTGGGGGTTTGCAGAGCAGACATTGAAGAGCCCTAGACTAAACTGCGTACACCAGGACTGGTTGGGAGCAGCCCAGCTCTGCCAAACATAGCAGTTTCCCGGCCTCAGGCTAAATGGGGCTCTGCAGTCAACTTGGGATTTGGGCAGAAGTTTCAAAACCAGCTCATTGGAAAGGCAGTTTGTGCCTGTTCCCCACCCGGTGACCAAGTCCTTTCCAGAACTGCCCTGATGACAAACAGGTTCCAAAGGATCTCTTCCCCAGGGACCAGACAACTGGAGGCCATGTCACAGATGAGCCCAAACAGAAGCGCTGGGGGAAGGAAGGAAAAGGGAAACTGATACAGACATTTGGGAGCTCAACAAACAACTCAGCCTTTTAAAGGATATACACGCACAGGAGATATTTACCAGGTGCAGGATCTCAGGCAAGTGACTTAATTCCCAAGTGCCTTGAGCAATTGCCCAGGACTCATCTTTGAAGTCAGAGTTTACAGTGAAGGGGCCATCCTCACACTGCTGAAATCATAGATCACAGGAGCAGAGATTTAGAGGGGAAAGAACCTGAGAGGCCATCGAGTTCAATCTTATTATTTTACAGATGAGAAAGCTGAGGGCCAGAGAACTTTGAGTAGATAGAGAGTGGCAAGGCTGGAATTCAAACTAATGTCTCTGACTCCAAAATCAAAGACTTTTCTATTATCCTTCTGGAGCTATTAAGGTTTACAAAGCACTTTGTATACACTATTTCTTCCTCCTCACATAGCTAAGGCGTAAGAACTACTGGTTTCATTCTATCCCCATTTTAGGGAATAAGGAAACTGAGATTGAAAGCAATTAGTCATGGGAGGCAGCATGGTTTGTTGGAGAAAATAAAGAATTTGGAGTCAACAATACTGTACTTGAGTTCAAATCCCATCTCACCCATTTGTGAATTCTTGCAGCTTCCGTTCTGTAGAGGGGCCCAAGCTAACTCTCATTCTCATCCTGATCCTGTTCCTAATTTTGTCTTCCATACCATTCCCCTGCCTCTGTTTCATTCTGGGACTTTCCTCCATGTTTGGATTCTCTTTGCCCTGGAACATCCAACCATACCTGTTAGCCTTCTCAGCATGGAATATCCCTTTGTAAGGCCCATTTCCTTCTCCCACTGGTGAGTCATTTGTGGGGCATTTTTTTGTGGAGCCCTTATTCCCATTTCAGTCTTGTTCCTGACTTCAAGCTTTCAAAGCCTTGCCTACCTGGGCACCTTAATTTCTAACCTCTCTCCCCTACCTGCTTTTCATAACCTTTTTGTGTACATCCCCCATCCCCTCACTCACATACACACACATACACACACTTCTTATAATACAAGCTCCTTGAGGGCAGGAACTATCTTTTTTCCCCAGTTTGTATTTGTATCCCTAGAGCTTAGCATAGTGACTGACACAGAGAACTTAATAAATACTTTTTCCTTCTTCCTTCCTACTTTCCTTCCTTCCTTCCTTTCTTCCTCCTTCCCTCCTTCCCTCCCTCTTTCCCTTCCTTCTTTCCCTCTGTCTTATCTTTCCTTTATTCCTTCTTCCCTCCTTTCCTCCTTCCCTCTCTTCCCCTCTCCCTCCCTTCCTCTCTACCTTTTTTTCCTTCCTTTCTTCTTTCCAACCATTCTTCCTTTCTCCTTTCTATCCCTTTCCTGCGTGATTGAGCAAATCACTTATCTTCTTGCAGCCTCAGGTCCCTCTTCTGTAAAATGAGGGAGTTGGGCTAATGAACCTAGTTGGGCAAATTAAAGTTCCTTCAATCCCTAAAACTGTATCTATGAGGTTATGACCTGTATAGTGTCACAAAGCCATTGAATGCTTTAGGTAAGACTCAAACTTAGGCCATAATAACTCCAATCCATTCAAGGAAGTAGGGATACAAGGCACACACATAAAACAATTAGAGAACTGTGCCAGGCAATGCATGAGATCTCAATTGTCTGGTTCAGGTTAATAGTGCTCAGCATAGAACTTCACTTTATCAGAGAAAATCAGAAGCAAACAGCAGTCACTTCAGGGTTCTGAGAAGGGATGAAATACGGAGGAACGACACTTTCGAGAAATGATTCTTTTGTGGGAGGTGGTTAAGGCCCTGGTCTGCAATTGTGGCTAGAACTCTCGCCAAGCAAGAATCAGTGGGATTTGCCGAGGGGCCTGGATTTGGGGACCAAAGGAAAGAGAAGAGGTGAAGAGGGCAAGGCCAAATGTTGGAGCTCTGGTCTCTGGGAAGATTGTGGTCCTGCCGGCAGTCATGGGAAAGGTGGAAGGGGGTGGGACAAGGAGGGGAGGTCTGAATTTGATGCTCAATTGTACACTGTGGTAGACCATCTTTAAGTGAATGTTCCATAGAAAGTGAAAAAAGTGAGATGGAGAAAAGACAAGAGAGCCAAAGAAGGCCTGGAAGTCATCTAATTCTAGGTGGAAACTGACTCCATGCAAGTGGCCAAACTATCCCCTGAAGCAAGTATTGACAGAGAGAGTGAACAGCTCCAATTTCTATTTTTTTTTTTTTTTTTTTTGGTGGTCCAGATCAAGTGATTCCCCCAGTGTGGAATCTGGTCAGGAAAGCTCCCCCACCCCACCCCTCTGCCAATAGACAAGTGTTCTGTGGCCTGTAGAGAGTAGTCTGGGATCCTGGACAGGGTCTAGCAGTCAGTGTGTATCAGAGGCCAGACTTGACCCCAGGTCTTCCTGGCTCTATCGCCATTTTAATGCTCTGTCTCCCACAGCACTTTAGCATTCACAATCACTTCTCTCACCAAGATTTTGAAATAGGGGGAATGTGAAGCACCTTTTGTCCCCATTTTACAGGGAAGGAAACTGAAACTTAGGTTAAGTGATTTGCTTAGAGTCAAGAAAACTAATTAAGGTAATTTGAGCTGGGCCTTGTCCTCTAGTCATCCTACTCCAAGGTCAGGCTACTATCCACTCCGCAATGATACCCACCTAATAGTGGTCACCCAAAAGGAATCATTTGGGGGAGGGGGGAAAGAGAGAATAGAGCATCCTGAAAAAGAAATTCATTAAAAAAAGAGTGGTTGGTGGAACCCCAAAAAACAGGGAGGATGAATGGAGTAAGACCTGGTTTCTGGATAGCCTGATCACAGTTCACAGACAAGCAGACCATGTTCTCCATCTCTGCCCCTATTTTATAGATAAGGAAGCCACTTCCAGAAGAGATAAAGTGACTAGATTAATGATACATAATCAGTCAGTATCAGAACCAGACTGCCCTTCTCCTTCTCCACTGCCCTGTGGTAATTGGCAGGGCCAGCTTTACTCATAGGCAAAGTAAGTGGCAAATATATGTAATTTGAAAGGCACGCCTAAAAATCAAAATCTCTTCCCAAAATGCCTGAAATCCTAACACTAACAGTTAATGCCTGTGGCACATTCATTTTCCTTTCCTGAATTACTCTTTTCAAAATACAAGTTTTCCTAAAAGAAAAACATTCTTAGATCTAAGTGTCAATTAGTTTATTATCCAGGAGTTCACTGAGATGGTGGGGATGGAGATGGTTGAAAGGGGGAAAACGAAGCCAAGAAAAGGGGAGGTAGGGATCACTGTTGTATTAGAGGCAGTGTGATAGGGTGGAGGGCACACTGACTGTGGAATCAAAGTGCAAGGTTTGAATCCTCCCTCCAACATTTATTAACCTGTTTGACTTTGGGGAATTCACTGAGCCTCAGTTTTCTCATCTGTAAAATAAAGAGATTGGACTAGATGGCCTCTGAGGTCCATTCTAGCCCTAGATTTATGCTCCTATGATTTAAGTGATTATTATCAGCAGCAGCAATAAGCATTTATTAAGTTCATTTATTAAGTGTGCTGGACACTGGGCTAATTACTCGAGATACAAAGAAAGGCAAAAACACCATCCCTGACCTCAAGGAGTTTACATTGCAATGGAAACAATATGCAAACAGCTGTGTACATACAAGGGCAGCTAGGTGGCCCAGTGGATAGAGCTTTGGGCCTGGAGGCAGGAAGATGATTCTTCCTGAGTCCAAATTTGGCCTCAAATACTTTCTAGCAGTGTGATCCTAGGCAAGTCACTTGACTGTTTGCCTCAGTTTCCTTATCTGTAAAATGAGCTGGAGAAGGAAAAGGCAAACTACTCTAGTGTCATGGGGTCATGAAAATTCAGTCATACACAACTGAAATGACTGAACAACAACAAAAAATAGACATACAAGAGATATACAGTGTAAATGAGAGGCAGGTTCAGAGGGAAGGCACTAGCTTACCTGTGGAAGGTAAGGTTTGAACTCGGTCTTGAGGGAAGCCAAGAGGCAGAAGAAAGGTGGTTGATCATTCTAGGCCTAGGAGCAGCCAGTGAAAAATGATGAAAAGTCATGGGTGAGAAACAGTAAGGAGGCCAGTGTCCCTGGATTGCAGTGGATGTGAAGGGAAGTGTTAGAGGAAAGTGGAGAGGAACCAGTTTGTGAAGAGCTTTGAAGGCCAAACAGAAGACTCTCTACTGGATCCTAAAGGTAATAGAGAGCCACTGTAATTTAGTGAATAGGGGATGGAGTGTAACAACAATGGGCCAGGAAAGAGGTGGGAATGGAAGGGATACTGTGCTTTAGGGGGATCACTCTGACAGCTGAGTGGAGGACAGACAAGAGTGGGAAGAGACTTGAGGTAGAAAAACCAATCAGAAGGTCACTGCAATCATCTAGCCAGGGGTGGGGAACCACATGTGGCCCTCTAGGTCCTCAAGTGCAACCCTTTGACCTAGTGGCCTCAAGGCCATAGGTTCCCCAACCCTGGACTCTAGGCATAAGGTGATGAAGGTTTGCACCGGTAAGACTGCTATATGAATGGAGAGATTTGGTCATATACAATAATAACAATACCTAGTATTTATAAAGCACTTGGAGGCTCACATTCCAAAGCTAGGTTTTAATACAGATCTTCCTCACTGAAGGATCTCCTTCCTAATCAATAGGGATGATGAATGAAGTGGGAGGGCAATAGATTATCGTTCCCTTTGTAATAGCAACATTAATATTGATTTGATTATCTGAGCAGGAGGTGGAAAGTGGGGGACAGAGTAGTTGGCAAAATATCTCCTCTGGCTAGACCCCCAGAGTCTTATTGGATGATTGGAAGAGAGGAAGCATGGTCTGGGCTTTAGAGGGAACTTCTGATTGATCAGTAGGCTTTTATCTCTAGCCACTGGCCCACCCAGCTGTCTGTGACAACACTTAGCAACAACTTGGAAATGGGAAGAGAGCCCATTAAGGAGTGCTTGTGAGCCTTGGGGCCTGGGAAGGTGGTAGTACTCTTGGCACTAACAAAGAAGTCTGGAAAAGGGGAGAGTGTAGGGGGAAAGACAAGAAGCTCGGTTTGGGGAATGTTGAGTTTGAGACATCCAGTTTGAGATGTCCAATGGGTAACCAGTGATGCCAGGCTGGAGGTCAGGATTTTGTAGTTTCACCACAGACTGGATAAGTTTTCTAGAGACTTCAGGATTCAGAAAAAGACGATGGGCATGTGGGATAGAGGCGGAACCCAAGTGACCATAGTGTTATTGAACAGTGAGATAGAAAGCACCATCTAGTGAAAAGGCCTGGAGACAGAAGGCTTGGGCTTGCATCCCATCTCTTTAGCTGACTAGTTGTATATTCTTGGGTAAGTCTCTTCACCTCTGCAGGTCTCAGTTTCCTCATCTCTCAAATGAAGGAGTTGAACAATTCAATGCTGTGAAAAACACTTCATTGTTGTAGGGAGAACTTTTGGAATTCGGCCCTCACAGGCTGTTGATCTCAAAGCCAGGGAGTTTGGCCAGGGCACAATTTCTGCTAACTTGGTTGTTTTCATGAAAAGTTTGAACATTTTTTTTTCTGGCAGGGCCAACCAGTCTGTAACTATCTCTGCAAAAACTGGCTGAGAAAGACAGGAGAAAGCTTTGTTGTCCAAGAATATTTTGGAACAGGGTTATTGGTTCCCCTGGGGAGGAACATTAACTCAGAAAAGTAGAAGGACCATACACTGGTGTGAGGAAACTTGGCTCTGGGTCTGACTGCCACTCTTTGGCTATATGACTTTGGATAAGTCACTCTACCCTGTTTATGCCTCAGTTTTATTATCTAAAAAATGAGACTGGAGGAGCTAGTTGGTCCAGTGGAGAGAGTACTGGGCCCGGAGTCAAGAAGACCTCAGTTCAAATCTGATACCATCAGTGCTATCCTGGGCAAGTCACCCAACACTGCCTCAATTTCCTCATTTGTAAAGCTGGAGAATGAAATGGAAAATCACTCCAGTATCCTTGCCAAAAAAATCCAAAACCTAAATGGGGTCGTAAAGAGTCAGACAGGACTGAACAACAAAAGGAATAGGGAAAATTTAATAGCACTCAGTTTCTACATTCAGACCCCTCTACTTTTTCCCTTCACGCCTATCCCAGGCAGTGTTGCATAATCTGGACAAAATATAAGTAGGCAAAGATTAGTTTCCCGTATTCTTTACTTAACCAGTTCCCTCATCCTGTCTCACTAGACCAAGATATCTAAGGTTTAAACTTCAGGAACCATCCAGGCTGCCTACACAGGGCAGTACTCTGCTATGGACCTCTTTACTTACTCTATCAGAACTTGTCCACCTGTCTAACTTCTATCCCTTTCCCATAGATCCCTGCTCGCAAGACGCTGTCATGTTGAAAAAGGTCTGGGCGTGAGTCCTGGTTTCATTCCTTACTAGCTACAAGTTATTAAGCAAATTATGGAATTTTTCAATGGAAATTCAACTTAGCAACAACTTGGAAATGGGAAGTGAGCCAATTAAGGAGTGCTTGTGAGCCTTGGGGCCTGGGAAGGTGGTGGTACTCTTGACACTAACAAAAAAGTCTGGAAAAGGGGATAATATAGGAAGAGTGTAGAGTATAGAGTGTATTTTATGGAAATATTTCAATTTCTTTAAAATCTTTTATCTAGGTAAGCTTGAAGTTCCATCTTGATGGCTCACTTTCTACTTCCCATTAAGGTACTAATCACTCATATAACACATCAATGTGCCACTCTTACCCAGAGGTATTTTCATTTTAACAGGAAGTCACCTGTAGGCTAAGCTAGGGAGCTGGAGCCCAACCTTCTTGACACCGTTTCTAATATACCAACATGGTATATTAGAAATGTCGCTGAGGCCACATTTTTTTTCTAACTCTTGCTGGTTGTGTCAGGCAAATCATTTTAATTTTTCTACATCTCAGTTTTCTCATTTGTAAAAGGGATAATTGTGGTAAGACTCAATTATAATATCTGTAAAAGACACAGAGTACCATATAATTGCCATCTATTATTCTTATCACCCTGGAAGTGGGTAATAAGAATAGTAGAGATTCTATAGGTTGGCACCATTCCCCAAGGGAGCCTATCTTTTGACCCCATTTAAACATACAATATAATATAAAATAAAATATTACATGATTTCTTAGCAAAGCCTGAAGGCTTATCTATGTTCCAGAAGCAAACATCAGACATAGTTTAGTTGTTTTTAAGCTGCTGGTAAGTAAGATTTCTTTAAATATCAGGAAAGACAGGGTGGTAAAAGCTGTCAGGAATATTCAAAAGTCAACTTGTTTCACAAGGGTGAGCTCAGCACCTCAAGGTGCTTTTACATCTCAGGCCCTGTACTAATGGACTTTGCTTCTTGCTTTGTTTCTTCCAATCTTATGGACTTTTCCTTCCTCCTTCCCCTTCCATTCTTCCCTCTGAGGAAGCATGACATAGAAGATAGAGTTTTGATCACGAGTCAGGAAGACCTAGGGTTCAACTGCCATGCTTGTTCCCTCCCTCCTGGATCCTAGGCAATGTCCCTTAACCTCACTAAGCATCATTTATGAAATGGGAATGATAAGTCCTCACAGGCTTGTTACAAGGATCTTATGAGAAAATATATATATAAAGCACTTTGCAAATCTCAAAGAGTCAAATAAACGAGTCGCTGTTTATTAATGTTCTCACTATTTGATAACCTTATTCCTAAGAAATGCTTGGCTTGAAGTTTCTGCCTTCTATGATCATGAGCCCCTTGTCTTGGGTACCATACCTTGGAGGCTAGAGCTAGCTTCATCAGTGAACAACCATGCTTGCAACCCTCTGCTACCCCTGGCCAGGCCTCTGAGTGTCCATATTGTCTCCCTTGTTCCTCTTGTTCCCAGTTAACCTCTTGGGACTGTGGTTGCCTTGGAAAATGCCTGGTGTTTTTGAATACTGCTTTCTTGCAGAAAAGAGTTAAGAAAGGTAGATGGGGGCCCTCCACAATTACATGGGACTCATCTTATTTCTGGTCACATCCATGAAATTGTGGGAAACATCTCAGCTATCAAGGATTGCCACATTGAGTGGTGATGTGTGCATCATGGACTGACTGAGTGACTGACTGAGGAGCTTACCTAACTCAAATGGCATTTGTACAGTCATTGAATGCTCTGGTCTTAGATTTAGAACTGGTTGGAACCTCAGAGATCATCTAGTCAAAGCCATCATTTTGTAGAAATTCAAACTAAGGCTGGAATAAGGGAGTCTGCCTGTGGTCACATAGGAAGTATAGAGCAGAGCCAGAGATTTGGAGTTTAGGGGTGCTCAGGACCCCAAAATACCAACACACTGGGTCAAGCCTGAATACATTTGACTCAAGCTTTCTCTCAGCCAAAGTAAAACAAATATTCTCTATATTGGGTAGACTCTTAAGGAGCCTAAGTATTTGTGATGCTTGTATTGACAAGTGGGCCAGAACAATCTGACCCAGACTGAGTCTGAGCTTGATTGAATCTCAGGCACCTTTATGGAGGCAAGAGGGATGTTATATGCAGAAAGACTGTGTGAGGAATCTAGGGGTAGTCTAGAGGAGGGGTTTGGGGAGGGTCTTGAGGGAGGAGTCAGAAGGAGGATCTAGAGGTCAGATTCCCTGGAACCAAGAGAATGGGATTTTGATGGGATCAAGGGTAGGAAGCAGCTGAGGCAATCCAGAGGTAACAGATGATGGAGGGATAGGCTAGGTTAAGAGTCCTAGAGATGGAGCGGCTATGTGGCACAGTGAATAGAGCACTGGCCCTAGAGTCAGGAGGACCTGAGTTCAAATCTGGCCTCAGACACTTAACACTTACTAGCCATGTGACCTTGGGCAAGTCACTTAACCCTCCAAAAAAAAAATTAAGAGTAACAGAGATTTAGGCCTAGAGATAATGAAAGGATTATGGCCTCAGACAAATGCCTTATCAAGTGGGAATATTCAAGGGGAGTTCAAGGGAGTTCAAGGGAGTTCCCAGAACCTATATCCCATCAGGACCTAGTCTCCTGATTCTAATTCCAGAGCTCATTAAGTGACCTCACCAGGAAGTCACGCACTTATCACACTGAGGAAGACATTGTGATCAGGTAGAAAACTTCTGGAACTTAGAGTCAAAAGGTTTGGATTCAGGTTCTAGTTCTTCTACTTACTAGCTCCATGAGCATGGGGGTTATTGGTGAAATGACCCCTCATGTCATTTTACCAACCTGAGTCTCAGTTTTCTCATCTGTAAATTAGGGGATCTTAATAATTACATTGATCTGCTATTGCATAGGTCTATGGTGAGGAAAGTACTTTCTAAATCCCAAATGCTATGTTATTATTAAAATGCACTAACTTTACAAACCCCTCTTCTCTCACCCCACAACATTTCCTCACCTACCCTCTTCTCTCAGACTGTCTGTATTGTATTGTAGATTAGAGAGGCTGGACTAGGTAGAAAGCTCACATCTGATGTATATTCTCTAGTCACACAATTGTGCCTGGGGCACTGAAAGACTATGCATCTTGCCCAAGGTCACACAATCAGTGTATCCCAAAGACAGAATCTGAACCCTAATCTACCTGACTCTGAGGTCAGTTTTCTATCCACTAAACCACTCTGCTTCTCATGTTGTACTACAGGAAAAAAAAATTAAGTTCATCTTCTTTCTCTAGACCTAGCTTAGCTTTTAAGAATCCTGAGCACTGAAGCCTTTGTGAGACTGACAAATAAATGGCTTCTTCTAGTTAATTCTTCTTCCGAAAAGGTAAGGCGGTTTCCTGCTAAGAAGCATACAGAGCCTAATAATAAAACAGTGACTTGTATTTATAATGGAACCTTTTCTCTGAAAATCAGGAACAAATAGCCTCTTTCTATAAAGAGAAAGAAGTAACAGAACTTAGAGGAATGGAGTACAGTAGAGTAGTTTCTTGGGTCAAGTAGCTACCAATCAGCAGCTGTGGTGTCAGAGGAAATCTCAAAGGAGGGGGACTTTTTCAAGGCACTGCTAGATGCAACCACTTCCTTAAGGGAGCCCCCAGCCAGGATGCTGCTTTCCCCTCAAAAGGGCTCTGCCAGAGTACAATCTGGATGTGCCAGAAACTGCAGGCACACCCAGCCCCAAATGTTCAGGCTCTGGCAAAACCCAAAGGATATTTCATTCAACCTCTTTCCCAAACTTTCTGCACTTGAAGGGAAACGTAATGGGTGTGTTTCTGAATCCTTGGCTTTTGCTCATTAAAAAGGGGCAGGGCTGAGATAGATTTGAAACTAAGCAGGTCTTGGACCCTAGTTATGAAAGTACATTAAACCTCTTTTTCTTAGAAGTAGAAGGTGGGGTTGCCAAGACTGAAAAATGTTACCCTTCAAAGGTTGGCATACAAGTTCAAAATACTCAGCAGGAGGCTGGAGGAGGTGCTGGGGCTGGTTCATGGAGGAAACCTGCTTGGTAGGACTAAGGCCAGAGGATGGTTCAAGACCATGTAAAAGTCAATATCATTCAGTTTGGGCCCAAATACATTTTCCTTCTATTGTTCCCAAGCCAATGCTCAAACATGGGCCAGAACATCAGATCTGAAATACATTTGAGGAGAGAGATCTGGAAGCTGATTATAGGGGGCTCATGTGAAGGTGGGAACATGGAACCTTCTTCCCTATGCCTCAGTTCAGATTTATTAAATTCATATATGTTTATGCCCTTCTTTAATTTATGTCACTCAGCAAGTATTTAATAAGTTCCTGCTAAATACTTAACTTGCTAGATTTGAAGAAGCTTGAAGAAACACCCCTTCCTTCAAGTAGCTTACAATCTTATAGGGGTAGTAAGTGTGTAAAAAGGTACCTGTTGACCCAAAGGGTCTGTTCTTGACCCTGTCCATTCAGTGATTTTGATTCATTCAAGGCATAGATGGCATGTTTAACAAACCTGTGGAGAACACAAATCTGGGAGGTAGAACTAATATTTTGGATGATATAATTGGATGACTAAAATTATGGACTGAAAAAAATGGGGCAAATTTAATAAGATGAAACTTAATAAGATGATTCTATAGTGTAGCTTGGTAACCTAAAGAGTCAATGTCAGCTTAGGCTGCATTGAAAGAAATATACTATCTAGAACAAGGGAGGTTATAATTCCATTGTACTCCACTCTGGAATATTGTATTTAGTCCTCAGAACCACATTTTAGGAGAAAGGTTAACAAATTGGAACAAATCATGAGGATGGTATATAGGATGGTTGAAATACTGGAAAACTTATATAGGGATAGGCCTCAGGAACTGAGTATGGTTATACTGGAGAAAAGAAGATTTGGGAGGAAGATATAGGGGGGAAAATGTCTTCAAATATTTGAAGGATTATAATAGGTAAGAGGGATTAGTTTGGCTCCACATAACCCCTAAAGGCAGAATTAGGAGCAGGCGCAAGATGTGAAAGTTAGGTTTGGGTTTAATAAGATGAAAAGTTTTTGTTTGATTGTCGTTTTAAACAATTAGAACTTTCTAGCAGTAGAATGCGCTGCCTCGGGAAGTAGCTCTCCATTGCTGAAGGTCTTTCAGCAGAAATCAGATAATCACATGCTTGATATATTAATAAAGGGAATCAATAACAGATCAAGAAACTCAAGGAGGTCTTTTTCAATTCTGAGATTATGTGCTTCATGAAGAAGGTGTCACCTGAGCATATTTTTGAAAAATAAGTAAGATTTGGCAAGGTAGAAAGGAGGAAGAAAAGCATCCAAGACAGGTAAGATATCTTGAAAAAGGGAAGGGGAACAGAAAGCCCAGGGTAGGTACAGCGAACATTGAGTTGACCACTGCAAAAGGTCCATGAAGAGGGGAAGTGGGAGATAATGTTGGAAAAATAGGTGCAGTGGATGACCTCTAATACTTACAAAGGAGCTTCAATTTTGCCCTGTAAGTAATGAAAGATTATTGGAAGTTCTTGAATAAGAGGGTAACATTATGAAAATGTTCATTTAGGCAGATCAGTAAGATAGTGATATGCATGTTAAATTGGAAGTCAAAGAGAATGAGAGTAAGGAGACTAAACAGGAAACTATTTAGAAGTCTAGGTATAATATAATAAAGTTTAAAATTATAGTGGTGGCAATGGAAATAGAAGAGATGGTTTTGAAGAATCAATAGAAGTTGAAAACAGATTGAATGTTATCCAGGAGGTAAGGGGAACAAGAAGGTAAAAATAGAAGACAAAACTCCAAGATCTTAAAAATAGGTGAGTAGGATCTATCCAACAGGCAATTCCATGTAATGGCCCTGCTAGCATCCCCATTTGCTATCAGTTTTATTTGTCTATCTGGTATCCAGAGATGGACAGGTGGCATTAAACGTCAAATACCAGATCCTAATTTTAGATATTCATTCAATGTTTTGCTTTCAATTTTATTAATCTCTTCCTTGATTTTCAGAATTTCTATTTTGGTGTTTATTTGTTTATTTTGGGTTTTTTAATCTGCTGGGTCTCTCTCTCTTTCTCTCCCCCCCCCCCCCAATCATTGATCAGTTGTTTGTCTCTTTTGTTGATGAAAGTGCTTAGAGATATAGGTTTTCCCTTACTTTGGTTACATCTCAAAGATTTTGCATGTTGTTTCATTGTTTTTTTATGAAATTATTAATTGTTTCTATGATTTTAGCCCACTGTTTTTCAGGATTAAATTGATTAGTCTCAAATTAATTCTGAATTCTTTTTTCTGAAATCCCTCATTGGATTTTATTTTTATTACATTGTAGTCAGTAAAAGATATGTTTAATATTTCTGATTTTACAAATTTGTTTATGAGGTTTTTGTATTTTAATACACGCTCAATATTTGTAAAGGTATGATGCACAGCTAAAAAAAAATGTGTCTTCCTTTCTATTCTAATTCAATAAATACTAGAGAACTATCATATATAATTTTTTTCCTGAACTAGACAGGTTCTTAATTTCTTTCTTGGTTTTTTTTTCCTTATTAGATTTTTCTAGATCTGAATGAGGTGTTTTGAGGTCCTCCACTTCTTTATTTCTACTATTTCTCCCCATAACTCAGTTAGCTTTTCCTGTATGTATTTAGATGCTACATCATTTAATGTATAAACAGTAAATATTGGTATTCATTTTCTATTACTTAGCACAAAAAATAGTTTCCTTTTTAATCTCTTTTATTTTCCTCAGTATTTTCAGATGAATATGAGGTCCAAATGATATGCACTTTCCCCATCCCTTTTTTGTTTGAGTAGACTTCTATTTATGTAACCCAATAATGTGAGATAAGTTTTCCACTCTTTGTCCTTTTTTCTTTTCTACTGTATCTCTTTCTTTCTCTTTCTTCTTTTAAGATCATCAAAACACACTAAAACCACTCCCAGGCTTTTATTTTACTTGACTTTTTTTATGACACCTGATAACATTAGGTTTTTGGGTTTTTGTTTTTTTTTAAGCAATTGGGGTTAAGTAACTTGCTCAAGGTTACACGGCCAGTCATTATTTATGCGTGGGTACTCATTTTCTGAGGCCGGATCTGATCTCGGGTCATCCCAACTCCGAGGCCGGCGGCGCTCTTACTCACTGCACCACCTAGCCACCCCTTTAGGGCAATTGGGGTTAAGTAACTTGCCCAAGGTTACACGGCTAGGTTTTTGTTTGTATGGATTAAGTGTCGGAGGCCGGCTCCAAACTCAGATCCTTCTGATTCCAGGGCCAGCGCTCTATTCACTGCGCCACCTAGCCTCCCCTAACATTAGGTTTTTAAGAGGACACAAATTATTCCATAACAACTACATATCTATTGTTTAGTCATGTTCAGTCATGTTCGACTCTTTGTGCCCCAGTTGGGGTTTTCTCGGCAAAGATACTGGAGTGGTTTACCATTTCCTTCTCTAGCTCATTTTGCAGGTGAGAACTAAGGCAAAAAAGGGTAAGTGATTTGCAGAGTCATATAACTATTAAATGTCTGAGGCTGAATTTGAACTTAGGTCTTCCTGACTTCAGGTCTGGCACTATTCATTGTGCCACCTACCTTTATGTATGTGAATATGAATGTGTGTATGCATATCATACACTAAAATGTTAATGGAGAGTGCCCTTTGGGGTACTAACAAAACCACTCTAAGGCCTATCTACTTAAACTCTTTCTATGACTATCCAGAAAGGACAGTGCTATCTTTTGTATTCATCTCTTCTGTAAAGTCCCTTATATTTATCCTGTAGGTGGTAGCAGAGGCTGAGGAGTGATACCACATAAACACAGGGGAGAAATAATATATATATATAATAAAAAATTATATATATATAATTAAATTTTTTTTAAAAGGAGTGATACCACATAAACACAGGAGATAAATATATATATATATATATATATATATATATATATATATATATATATATACACACACATGATAAATAACAAGTGAAAAGAGGATACCATACATTGTTTCACTACATCAGAATTAAGCAGTTTTTCCTTGTATAATCCTTTATCATTGTTCATTGATGTTTACTTTTTTATGTTGTTTAGCTCCTATAATTGTACCTAAAAATTTCTATAAAGCTCTATTACTTTAATGAGGAATGCTTGGAAGTCCACTGTTTCTTTAAAAATCCATTCCCCCCATAGGATTATGTCAGTTTTTCTGGGTCAATTATTCTTGGCTGCAAAACTATGTTCTTTGTCTTCTGGAATATCACATCCCAAGCTCTCCATTCCTCTATAGTGGTGGCTGCTAAATCATATGTGATCCTGACTTTGCTGCCTTGGTATTTGAATTATTTCCTTCCAATTGATTGTTGCACTTTTTTATATCATCTGCAAAAAGAGAATTTTATTTCTTCATTATCTAGCCATATTGCCTCTGTTTCTTTTTTTGGTTAATACTAAAGCCAACATTTCCAATATTATTGTCAAATTGAAAGGATGACAAGAGACATCCTTGTTTCATCCCGAATTTTATTAGAAAGGATTCTAGTTTATTATCACTGTTATATTTAATGCTGGCTCTTGATTTTAAATATATTAAGGAAAGTTCCACTAAGTCTATGTTTTCTAGGTATTTTTTTAAAACAGATGTAGGTTTTATACATTGTCAAAAGCCTTTTCTGTACTATTGATATAATCGTTATTTTTTTCTGGTTTTGTTATTAATATAATTAAATTTATAGTTTTTCTTTTTTTAATTAATTAAACAAATGCTTTATTAACTTCTGGTTTACATCATTCATTTCCACCAGATTTTGAGTTACAATTTTTCCCCATTTTCCTCCTACCCACCACCCCAGAATAGTAGTCCCACAAGATATCCCCTCATCCAACATGCTCTCTCCCATATCTTCTCCCATACCCCCTTCAACTTTACCATTAGGGCAAGGTGAATCTCTGTGCCCCAATGCCTGCACATCTTATCTCCCAATTACATGCAAAATAGTATTAATAATAATATTTATATATATTTGAAACATTTAATTTTAAAACTTTGAACTTCAGATCCATTCCCTTCCTCCCTTGTCACCCACTCCCTCTGGGAAGATAAGCAATTCAGTATGTGTTGTGCATGTTTAGCTATGCAAAACTTTACCATAGTAGATATATTGTAAAAGACTGCTTATATTTCCCTCCCACCCATCCCACCCCTGACCTGGTCCATTCCCTACTTTGATCCTGTCCCTCTTCGAAAGTGGGTACTTCCAACCTCCCCTCCCCCCAAGATGCCCTCCCCTCCATCATCCCCCCTCTCATTCCCCTTCCCCCTATTCTCCTGCAGGGTGAGATATCCTATTTAGTATGTATTTCATTCTCTCCCGGAGCCAAATTCAATGAGAATATGGTTTTGCCTTTTTGCCTTCTTGTTTTTCCCCTCCCCTGCAACCACTTCCCCTTGCCTCTTCTACATGTGATAATTTACCCCACCCTGTCTCTCCCCATCTCCTATTGCCACATTCCTCTCTCACCTCTTAACTTCACCCCTTAAGTATCATCCCTTCCCACCAAATTCAACCTGTGCCCTCTATCCATGTGTACCTGTAAACATATACACACATTCACACATGTATTCATATGCCCATATACTCTTCTTCAATTATTTTCATACTGAGAAAGGTTTCATCAGTCACAGTTATTGTTTTTCCATGTAGGAATGTAAATAGTTCAACTTTGATAAGCTCCTTTTGATTTCTTTTCCCTGATTACCTTCTCAAGCATCTCTTGCTTCTTGTGTCTGAATGTCAAATTTTCTATTCAACTCTGGTTTTTTCCTCAAGAATGCTTGAAAGTCTTCTATTCCACTGAATGACCATATTTTCCCCTGAAACAAAATGCTCAGTTTTGCTGGGTAGGTGATTCTTGGTTTTAATCCCAGATCCTTTGCCCTTCAGAATATTATATTCCATAGCCTTCAATCCCTCAGTGTAGAAGCTGCCAGGTCCTGTGCTATTCTGATGGTGTTTCCACAATATTGAAATTGTTTCTTCCTGGCTGCTTGTAGTATTTTCTCCTTGATCTGGGAATTCTTGAACCTGGCTATAATATTCCTAGGAGTTTTCTTTTTGGGATCTTTTTCAGGAGGTGATCAGTGGATTCTTTCAACCTCTACTTCCCCCTCTGGGTCTAAAACATCAGGGCAATTTTCCTTGAGAATTTCTTGAAGGATGATTTCTAGTTTCTTCCTTTGATCATGGCTTATCTCTCCTGGATCTATTTTCCAGGTCAGTGGTTTTTCCCATGAGATATTTCACATTGCCTTCTATTCTTTCATTTGTTTGGATCTATTTAACAGCATCTTGATTTCTCATAAAGTCACTAGCTTCCATCACTAACTCTGAAGGAATGAATCTCCTCAGTGAGCTTTTGAGATTCTTTTTCCATCTGGCAAATTCTGCTTTTTAAGGCATTCTTCTCCTCATTGTCCTTTTGAGCCTCCTTTGCCATTTGAGTTAGTCTATTTTTAAGGTGTTATTTTCCTCAGTCAGGCTGTTGACTCTCATTTCATATTTTTCCTGTATCCTTCTCATTTCTCTTCCCAATTTTTCCTCTATGGCCTGTAACCAGCTCATATTTTCATTTGGGGCTTTTGGGGCAGGAGTTCTGACCTCACAGTCCTCCTCCTGTTCCATTCTTTGATCCTCTTTGCCACCAAAATAGGAGTCTAAAGTTGCATTTTTCTGTTTATTTTGTTTCCTTTGCCTAGGCATGTTGCCACTTAATTACTTGACTTTAGGGCTTGTTGCCACAGTAGGACTCTGCCACCAGACAGAGGAGTGTCCATCACACACTTTGGGGTCTTCACAACTGCCAAAGGTATTAGTTGGGTGGCCTCTGTGAAGCCTCTACATGCTCTGGCAAGCTGGATACCCACCCCAAGACCTCTACCTCAGACCACAATCCAGATCCAGGGAGGTTAAAGCAATAGCAATAGCAATTACCCCCCCAAGACTGATTGCTGGATCCCCCTACAGTTCGCAGGCCAGGAGCTGAAGCTGCAACTGAAGCTGCAACATGGCATCTGTGCCCAGCTCCTCAGCCGCTTCTTGCCCCCAGGGGAAGAAGCTAATGCCTTCCCCAAATACTGGTCCCAAAGTCTAACAGGCACTAACCTGTCACTTTGTCCTAGGCATATCTGTGTTGATAATTCTGGAATTGCCACAGCTGCTGGTGTTCTGAGGTCCCTCCAGCCAGCTGCTGGCCAGCTGCCCTGGGGCTAAAACTGGGACTCAGGAGGGCCTGGGCTCCACTCCCAAAGCGCTGCGCTACCAGTTCCCAGCATGCTGAGCTGGCCGTTCCCTACCAGGCTGCCGGGCTGTCCTCAGTGGGAGGTTAGCTTCTCTGTGTCATTCTGTGGGTGCTGGAGCTCCAGAGGTTGTTCAGAGTCCACTTTTTTACATGGTTTCGAAGTGGTGTGGGCTGGAGTGCCGTGGAAGTGCTGTTTCTACTCTGCCATCTTGGCTCCACCCCTATAGTTTTTCTAATGTGAAAACAATTCTGCATTGATGGTATAAATTCAGCCTAGTGAGAGTGTATAATCTTTGTGACACTTATTTTAGCCTAATATTTTCATTATAATTTTTGCAACAATGTTCATGAGGGATATTGACATAGCTTTCATTTTGCACTTTGGTTCTTTATCCTTTGTGTATCAAGACCATATTTCTGACATAAGAAGAATTTGGTAGGATTTTTACAAATATTTATGTAATATTTGAATTGTTTTTTTAATGTTTGATAGAGGGGGTGGCTAGGTGGAGCAGTGAGTAGAGAACCAGCCCTGGAGTCAGAAGGACCTGAGTTCGGATCCTGCCTCAGACACTTAACACACACAAACAAAAAAACCTAGCCATGTGACCTTGGGCAAGTTACTTAACCCCAATTGCCCTCCAAAAAAAATGTTTGATAGAATTCACTTATAAATCCATCAGGTCTTTTTTCTTTTGTTTGTTATTACTGTTGTTTTAGATAGGAACTCATTTAAGGCTTGTTTGATTTCTTCCTTTGAGATTGGGCTGTTTAAATTCTCTGTTTTGCGTTCTGTTCATTTGAGTGTTGGATATTTCTTGAGTATTTAATATTTTAAAGATATTTATTATTTATTAAAGTTGTTGGCTTCATTGATGTATAGTCAGAGAAAATAATTTCTAATATCCTTAATTCCTTCTTTATCTTCTGTGAATTCTTTTTAATTTTCAAAACTGTTTTTGTTACTTTTTTCTTTTTAATCAAATTAGCTAATTATTGATCTATTTTATTTCAAAAGTAACTCTTAGCTTTATTTAATATGGGTTTGTTTATTTTTTGCTTTTAATTTTGTTTATCTCTTCCTTGATTTTTAGGATTTCTATTTTGGCATTTAATTGGAGTTTTTAATTTGTTGGTTTTCTGAATTGTTTTATCTGTACACTCAATTCATTTATCTATTCTTTCTGTCTTTTTGTAAATAAAATATTTATAGATGTATATTTTCCCCTATGGGTTATTTTGACTGTTTCCCAAAAATTCTATATATTGTCTCATTTCCAGTTCTTTAGCATTAAGCTATTTAGTCTCTGATTTTATAACATGTTTTTCAGTGACCCTTTAATATATTTTTTTACACTGTGGTCAGTTAAGGATGTGTTAACATTTCTGCTTTGCTACATTTATTTGCAAGATTTGTATGCTCTAATACAGTTTTTGTAAAGGTGCTATACACAGCTGACAAAAATAACAACAATATGCATATTCTTTTCAGTTCTTATTTGATAATCACCAGAAGTATATCATATCCAACTTTTCTAATATTTTTTCAGATCCTTAACTCCTTTCTGGTTTTTGTTGTTGTTGTTGTTGTTGTTTGTTTGTTTTTTGGTTAGATTCCTCAGGGACTGAAAAGGGTATATTGAGGTCCTCCACTATTATAATTTTACTGTCTATTTCTTCCTTTAATTAATTTCTTTTATAATAAAAACTTTTATTCTAAATGTACTTTTACTCTACATGCTGGGATATATATGTATATGTATTATAGATATAAATATACATTCATATCACATATGTATGTATGTATAGGCTAGAATTAATTCATTGTCTATGGTACTTATCAACAAAATGTAGTTCACCTTTTCCTTCTATGATGCAGATATGGTCTTCATTTATAAATTGGGGAGAGTCAATATGGAAAAATAAAATTTTAGAGCAATATGCCTAATGAGCATTGATCTTGACACTATTCTTATAGAACCTAGCCACATTTTTTGTATTCAACCTCAAATATATGTCCTTGTTTCAATGATCTTTTAAAATTGGAGCTCACTATAGGAGCATCCCATGAAGTGATATCATTTACTTTAGACATCTCTTTTTCATCATCAATAGGCTCATTCACTATATTATAATCAAAATTTCTTTCTTGTAAGTCTCCCATTACTCTTAAATTGACTTTCCTTTTAGAGACTCAGATCATGGAGCCATACCTCTCTCTTATTTAATTAAAAAAAAATACACTCCCTTAAAGTCTCAGGCCCAGGTGAAGAGTATTCCTCATGTTTCTTTTCTTATTTATTGGAGTCTAAGATAAAATAGTTGCCTTCTTCCATTGTTTCCATTTAAGCAACCAGATCTTCCTTGTGAGTCAGAACCAGGATCAGAATAACAACTTCCAAAGAATAAAATGTTGTAGAGCAAGAGAAAAACAGGAGATTGTACTCCTATGGCATAATAATAATAATAAATTTAAATAGCTCACTCTTTAATATTTCTGAGAAAAATACCATTGCTTTTGGGGACTAGGAGGTCATAAAGGGCCTTTTAACGTGCTACTTCTGCATAATGATGGGGACTGGAGCTCAATTGCAAGGCATTAAGGAGAGACTGAACAGTGTCAAAATAGAACTGGGGGGGAGGGGATCCTAGCAGTAGAAAGAAAGAGAAAAATAGCAGGAACTGCAGAGGAAGCCTCAGGATTAAATAAAGATTTTTCTAACTATTTCCTGAATAAGAACCAGTCAAGCTGGAACTTATGGCTGTCCCCTAAACATAACCTTCTGGGTCCTGCTCCCATATCATTCTCTATTCCTAGAAGGCTTCTTTGGCTTGTTGAATTCTCACCCATCCTTTTTGACCCTTTACAAATTAGAAATAATTATACAAATTATTGTATAATTTATAGAAATTATAGAAATGAATTATATAATCATGTAAAATATATAAATAATTGTATAAATTATAAATAATTCTTTATAAATTCTAAATGATTTATAAATACTATCTCTTCTGGGAAGGCTTTTCTAATATCTGGCCCTTCATCTCTTGGTAACAACCTCTTCCCCCCAGGCCTTCACAGTATTTTGTTCTATATCTCTTTGAGGCAGTTATACTATATTTTGAATTATACTTTTTCTGTGTCACATCTTCTTACTAGACCTTAAGTTCCATGGTGCCAAGGAAGACTCTTCTAAATTTTTTATCATCCTTTTTACCTAGCACAGAAGCCTGCAGACAGCACACAATAAATATGGTTGAATTGAATCAAGGGAATACATTGATGAAGAAAGAGAAAGGAGGTGGAAAGGCTTGGGAACTGTGTTCTCTTATGCCTGGGTGGCTACTGTTTTAGGAGGGGTTTTCACCTCCAAGATGTTTGTTGTCATAAGTAAGTGAATTAGAATGAGGAAGAAGAGTCTATTTTAGTTTGCCAAATTTGAATTGAAATAGGGGCCTCTAAACCATTTATGAGAATTCCTGCAGGCCACAGATTGACTTAGAAAAACCACATATCATGATTATCTATCTTTTATTGTATTTTTATGTATTTTCTTAAATATTTCCCAATTACATTTTAATGTGGTATGGGCCCCATATGGCCAGTGGCCCTTTATTTAACATCTCTCATCTGGATTTAAATGAATACTGCAGAAGGTTGACCATAATGTAAGTAATCTACCCTGATGTGGAAGCTATTATTCCTGAGGCAGGAAGAGAAGACAGAGGTAAAAAGGAAGTCCCTCCTCTGTCCCAGAACAAGGTTTGTATTGGGGTGGTGGTAAGGGAGTAGGCTTATTGAATCATAAGACCTGAATAAGATAGGGGCTTAGGAAGCCCTCTAGTCCAATCTCCTACCCATGCACAATTCTCACCTACAAAATCCTCAGTAAAGGAATGAACCTTCTTCCATTTGAAGATCTCTCTGTATAAAAAATTCATTTTCTTTCTGGGTAACTCATGCCACTTGAGGACTGCATGTTTGACTGGATAAAATATTAGACTCACAATCAGGAAAATCTTGGTTTAAATCTACTGTCCAGCACTTATTAGTTGGGTGAACTTGGACAAGTCCCTTCACTTCATTGAGCCTCAGTTATCTCATCTGTAAATCTGTAAATAATACGCGTAATACCTACCTCTAGCGACAAGTATGAAGAATGCAAGAGGTAAAATAAGTAAAAGGTTTAGCAGACTTTCTGCCCCAGTGTCTTTGCATGGGTTTTCCTGTTCCCTCCCCTTTTGCACTAGCTTAGAATGAATTTCCTTCTCACTTCCATCTCTTGGAATTCCTAGTAACCTTTAGAGAGTAACTCCAATACCACTACCTACATGAGGCCTTTCCTTCTTGATCATCCTACTGCTAGTGCCCTCCCCACAATCACCTTGCATCTTGTACAATTCTGCATGGGTTTCTTATCTTAACCAGCTAGACTATTCATTCCAAGAGGGCAGGGACTGGTTCATTTTTATTGATTATATTCCAGCACTTATCATGATGCCTGCCATGGCACTTAATAAATGTTTATCAATTGACACAATAAATCAACCAATAATCATTTATAAAGCACCTATGTATTAATTGCTATATCAACCTCTGCAGATACAAAAAGGGGCAAAAGACAATCCCTAACTTCAAAGAAATTACAATCAAATGGAGAAGACAATGTGAAAGCAAATATATACAAAGCAAGCAATATATAAGACAAGTAGGAAATAACTAACAGAGAAAAGGTATGAGGTTAGGGAAGACTTCCTGTTGAAGGTGGGATTTTAATTGGGACTTAAAGGATGCTAGAGAAGTCAGTATTTGGTGTGGAGAAGGAAGAGCATTTTAGGCATAGGGGACAGCTTGAGATGATGCCCCAAGTCAAGAGATGGAGTGTCCTGTTCATAGAATATCTAGGAGGCCAGTGTCACTGGATACAGGCATATACAATGGGGAATAAAGTAAGAAGACTAGAAAGGTAAGAGGGGTCTGGGGTATGAAGGGCTTTGAATGCTAAACAGAACAGTTTGTATTTGATCCTAGAGACAATAGGGAGCTTCTGGAGTGTATGAGCAGGGAGGTGCCATGACTGGACTTGCCCTTTAGGAAAATCTCTTCAGGATGGATTGGTGTGGGAAAAGACATGATGCAGGCAGACCTACCAGCAGGCTATTGCAATGATCCAGGCGGGAGGTGATGAGGGCCTACCCTGAACAGACAGCAGTCAGGAGAGAGAAAGGGGCATATCTGGGAGATGCAAAGGTGAAATTGACAGACTGGTTATCAGAGGCGGGGAGGGAAGGTTGAGAGTCAATATTATTAGCATTCCCAGGGAAAAGCTCTTTCTAACACCAAACCAAAATCTGCATCCCTGTAGCTTTCCCCACAATGGTCTTGGTTCTGCTGTTTGTGGCCAAGCAAAATAAATCTGGTCCCTTTCTCCCTCAAGCTGGACTGTGGTCATTTAACCCTGGGGCTGCTTAGGGATGGCCAGGTTTCCTTATCTTAAGAGCTCTTTTTCTTTTCTAGGAGGGAATTGCATGGCTAGAACTCAGATTAGGCGAATTTTTAAATCCCTGTTTTGCATAGAAAAGGGGGAACCCACTCCAAGCTTTCTCTCACACTCCTCCTCTCCTCTCATTATGCTACTTTCCTCTGGTCCTCTATGAGATCATAAGCTAAAAGTGTCTGCTGTGTTTATGTGGTATCACTCCTCAGCCTCTGCTACCACCTACAGGGTAAATTCAGGGGACATTACAGAAGAGCTGAATACAAAAGATGGCGCTGTCCTTTCTGGACAGTGAGGTGAGCTAAAGCTCAGAATAAACAGAGGTTTCTGAGGAACGTTAAGAACAACAGAAAGGGTGGCTTCTGTTTTTCTTACCCATGTCAGGGAAAAGAGTGATCAAAGACGGGATAGGACTACTGTGGGGGAAGGTAGGACAACAATTATTATTATTATTATTATTATAAAACTAACACATATAATACTATGTGCTAGGCATTGTACTAAACTTTTTACAATTTCTATCTCACTCGATCCTCACAACAACCCTGGGATAGCTGCTATTATCATCCCCATTTTACAGATGAGGCAAATAGAAGTTAAGTGACTTATACAGGGTCACAGAGCCAATAAGTGTCTGAGGCTGGATTTGTACTTGGGTCTTTCTGATTCCAGGCCTGGTGATCTATCCACTGCACCACCCAGCTGCTTTATGGTGGATGAAGGAAAGAAGACAACTATTCAACTATTACTTTGATTTCTCTGCCAAGGAGAAGAGAATGCTTTTTAGATCAGAAAAGAAAAAAACAAAAATGTCTAATACCAAGTCAATACCCAAAATATGTAGGGTCATCAGCACCAGATGAACTACCCTGAAAATACCAAAGAACAGTAGGATGTTATGGCTGAACAACTGTGGGTGATCTTTGAAAGATCATGACAAATTGAAGAAGAGATCTAGGGCTAGAAAAGAGTTAACATCGTCTCGTACTTTTAGTCTGCAGACTCTAAGCCACCAATCTTTACTTGGACCCTCGGAAGCATTCTAGGTATTGTGAAAGGGAAGGTTGCTGAGCATTCAGAAAAGAAAGTGGTGATCACAAGGAGCCTGTATGGCATATTTGAAACATGCCAGACTAATCTCTTTCATTTTTGATAGAATTATCAGACTGATAGATAAGGTGAATGGCTTACATCTAGTTTGCCTAGATTTTTAGCAAAGCCTTTACTATTTGGGAGGAAAAAAGTGGACGGTTGTGGACTAGATGACAGATTGGAAACTCTTCTATAAAAAGGTGATAAGTGAAACAATGGGAACAAATGACACTGAAAAGATAGAGAATATAAAAAAGAGAAGAAGACCTTTGAGGAGCAATGACATTAGGAAATTGTGAGGAGTATAAGGAGCTAACAATAAAGAGTAATTATAAGGAGGACCCGGAAAATGGCTCTGTCCACAGAGCCAGACACTGTGCTAAGCTCTTTAGCCCATATCAAAGAAATGATTTTGTAGGGGACAAGCCAGGGGTGAGGATTTGCAGGTTGGGAGTGATAGAAGGTTGGAGTCCCAAGAGATTCCAAAGTGTTAGCTAGTGAGATATTAAAGTGGTAAGGCATGAGGGCATGGCTGGGTACTTGATTCAGTAGAAAATAAACTGCTTGAGTGAAGGAACTACCTTGTTTTTGTCTTTCTATGACTAGCACAGTGTCTGGCATTAATAAATATTTATTGAATGAATTAAGAAATCAATCACTTCAAATATGGAGACCTGACAAATTCCAACCACAGTATGCTATTAAATGAACATACAGCTCTGTATTTTACCAAAAAAAAAATGTATAGGGGCAGCTAGATGGCACAATGACACTGGAGTCAGGAGGACCTGAGCTTAAATCTAGCCTCAGACATTTGACACTTACTAGTTGCATGACCTTGGGCAAGTCACTTAACCCCAATTGTTTTTTCCCCTCCAAAAAAAATTTATAAAGACAAACTTTTAAGTTTAATCTGTATGACTAACATTTTCTCTATCCTTTAAGTAGACAATCAACAAAATAATTATCAAGTCCTGATTTGTAGTACTTACATATCTGCAAGGTATAAATGCTCATTCCAACAATTTAACATCATCAGTTTTCTGGAATTGTGGTGGTTAGATCCAGAATTTTTTTTTATTAAAAAAGAAAACATATTGAGTTTGGAGTCAGAAGACCTATTCAAACTTGGACAGGCATTTAACGTCTCCAGGCCTCAGTTTATTCATCTGTAAAATGGGGGTAAAAGCTCACATTTATACAATCCTTTACAAATTATTTTCCCCAAAACAACCCCCATGAGGAAGGTCGTGTAGGCAGTCTGTCTCTTACAGAGGAGAAAATAGATTTGACATCAGGAAGACCTGGGTTTGAATCTGACATCTTCAGATATTTACTAGCTGTGTGATCCTGGGCACACAATCTCTCAGCCTCCGTTTCCCCATGGAGGTAATAGCACCAATCTGATAGGGTTATTGTGAGGATTAAATGAGATAATATGTATAAATAGAAATGTTAGCCACTGCTGTAAGGAGTCAGCCTCAGAATCACGATTCAGGTCCTACTAGGTTGACACCTACTAGGTGACCTTGGCTAAGTCACTGAACACCTCTGAGCCTCAGTGAACTCATCAATGAAATAGATGTTAACAATACCCGTGTCACCTATGCCCTTAAAGCATGGTAATGAGATTCAAAAGAAATCATCCCTTCTGCAAACTAAAGCACTCCATAACTGTTTACTATTCTCATCATCATAACCCTTTTCACATTTGAAGGTGCTACACAAACGTCAGTGATTATCATTCTCTCTCCGTTTCCCACAGTGGCCCGTGTTGTGTCTTGCACAAAGCAAGGATTCAGTCAATATTTGGTAAATGTAATTGAATAAAGTAAATTTTAGTTCAGGCCCGTATGGCTGAGCCAAAGAGCATCATAGCCTGGCTGCTTCTGGTTGAAACGCCCCTGGGGCAGGCATCTGCGGAGTATCTCTGGGAAGAGAGTGTGGGCAGTCGTGGGGGTCGTTCCTGGTTGGAGGACTCAGGATAAGTGTGTGTATGTTTGTGTGTGTGTGCATACACATACAGACATATACATGTGCGTATACATACATACACATGTGTGCATGTACATGTGTAGATGCTTTTGCATATTATTCTTGTGGCTTTTCTATATTACTCTTCTGGCTTCTCTTCCCTGTGAGCTGTAACTGTCCTCAGAGGCGGAGGCAGGATAGGCTGATGCTCTGATGCAGACAACAGTTTACGTCACTGCTAAAAGGGGAAATGAGATGACCTAGATTTGGAGGCTGCATCTCAGCATAGCCCATTGCTAACCTTGGTGAGAGTGACATCTAGTGGCTTTCTGGTAGCACCCACTTAGAAGAAGGATGAAAACAAGAGAAACAGCAGAAAGGAAGGGAGGGTTGATGGTGAAAGGACTGCAGAGCTGGAAGGGGCCTCAGACGTCATAAACTCAGATGAGAAATCGGAGACCCAGAGGCATAAAGATCTCATAGTGGGGACGAAAGTGGGATTTGAACTCAGATCTCCTGAATCCAAGTCTAGTACTCTTTCAACTATGCTAAACAACTAAAAAAAATGTATTTAAGAACCTGTTTTGTGCAAGGCAAGGCACAGTTAACAAGCATTTACTTCATGACTGTAGGCATGATGTTACAAAAATATATGTGACATCATGTTTTCAAGAACCTTATGATTTAATGGGGGAGGAAAGATGGGTACAATGAACCCGTATGATATAAAAGAAAATATCATAATGGTCTAGGCAATCAGCGTGCTATGAGGAATATGGGCAGACAGACAGACAGAGACAGAGAGACTCAGAGAGAGAGATCACTTTCAGGTAGAGGGCAGTCAGGGAAGACTTCAGGAAGGAAGTAGAAATGTTTACAAAGCAACCCCAAAAAGACAGAAAGGAAGACAGATGTCCATTCTAGACATAAAAGATGATGTGGACAAAAGCATGGGATTTGGAAAGGGAAGGCTAGTACTCCAGTGTGGCTAGAATGGAGAGCACATGAAGGGAAGTAATATAAGAAAAAACTGTAAAAGTCTATTTAGGGCCAAATTATAGAGAGCCTCGAATGCCAGGATTAGTGGTTTATACTTTATTGTAAGATTTTGGCACACTTACGGGAACCACTTGTGGTGTTTAACTTGATATGAGTCATACAGGCAGTGCTGAATAAAGTTGGGTCCATGGAAAGAGAGATAGCAGGCAGGAAGACCAATTTAGGATCATAATCTAGGAGAAAAGATAGGATAGGTTGCTAGGGTAGTGACAACATAAATGGATATGGGGACGGATGTAAAAGGTGCTGCGGAGGTAGAATCACCAGCGATGTGGGGGAAACCAAGAGAGGGAAGAGACAAAGATGATGCTAAAATATTCAGGTTGGCTTGAAAGATGGTAAAACCATAAACAGAAACAGAAGCATTAAAGGGAAAAATCATCAACTCAGCCAGCAGGATATCTAAGTGGATCAGGAAGAGCTGGTGCTCTGGGTGGGACAGAGATAAAGATTCTTGAGTCATCTGTTGTGGGGTAAGCAAGGAAGGTGTGGGATTATGCGAAAAGAGAAACCTTTTCCTCTAGTGCATACTGGGTGGTTCTATTAAAGGCAGCCTCAGAGTTAATAAGGATGAAAATGAGGTACTCTACTACTTCTCCAGGGGCCCCTAGATGGCTCAGTGGTTAGAGGGCTGAACCTGGAGTCGAGAAGAACTGAGTTCAAATCCAGCCTCAGACACTTACTTGCTGTGTGACCTTGGGCAGGCCACTTAACCTTTGTTTGCCTAGAGGCAACTAGGTGGTTCAGTGGATAGAGCCTGAAGTTAGGAAGACCTGAATTCAAATTTGACCTAAGACACTCACTAGCTATGTGACCCTGGGCAAGTCACATAAACTCTGTTTGCCTTAATCCACTGGAGGAGGAAATGGTAAACCACTCCAGTGTCTTTGTCAAGAAAGCCCCATGGACAGTATTGGCATGCTATTATCCACAGGGTCATGAAGAGTCAGATATGACTGAACAGCTACTACTACCCATCCATCAGCTAGAACAATGTATCTTAGTAAAGGCAGCAGGAAGTTCCAAGGCAGGATATCAGGAATCAGTGAAATATGGTGGGAAAAGTACCGAATTTAGAATTAGAGTCTTGGGTTCACATCTCAGCTTGGCTGCTTACCTTGACCTTGGCTGCTTACCTGTGTGACCTTGAGCAATCATTTAAGTTCTTAGGGCCTCAATTTCCTCATCTATAAAATGAGGAATTACCTTTTAGCATCTTGACATCAAGGAAGTGACCCATGCTTAGAGTGTGGGTCATGTAGACACAGCTATAGCCTCTGTCCATGGTGAAGGAGGGAAAAGAAGAAGAGAATGATTAAGTCGTGTTCACAAGTTCGCTCTTAGATTGAGCAGTTAGTTTAATTAAAGGTGGGGAGCTGAGATGCAGGGATAAAAACGAAGTGTCGGAAGGCTTAAGAAATCAAGTCATCATGTGAACAGTGACTCTGTGACAGAGGCTATTACTCTGACCCCACTGAAGGAGAGAAGACCATAATGGTGCCATTCTTCTGCTCATGCTGAGCTTTAAACAAAACTCTCTCATTTGCTAAAGGTTGGAGAACAGGAGGCAGAAAACATTGCTCTGCCCTCTTGGAGGGAGCTCACCTGCCCACACATGCCGCTGAGTCAGCAGCTTGCCTGGCAAAGCCTTCTCTGGGAGAAGAATGGCTCTTTGTGACTGTCTCCTGGGGAGTCTGATCTCCCCACCCTGCCCACTCCCTCCTCCCACCAGAGCATTCCAAAGATAGCAACAGACCTTTCAACTCCTTCGAGGTTTCAGAGGACAAAAGCAAATCCACCTTCTTCATAACTGGGACCCGATTGACCAGTCATATTTCCACATCACCCCTTCTCCTCCTAGAAAAGCCTTTCCATAATAGTCATACTTATTTTTATTGTTCGTAATTCCTCCACAAAGCATCTGATAGGATCATAGATTTCGACCTGGAAGATACCTCTGAGACCATTGAATCCTAGCCCTCTCATTTTACAGATATAGAAACTTACGCCTACTGAAGTTAAGTGACTTACCCAAGGTCACAAAGGCAGAAATGTTAGGAGCAGGATTTGAACCCAGGACCCCTGGTGCTTGAGTCAATGTCCTTTTTTCAGCCCTCTTACTTCTTTAGGCACTTAGCATTTAAGATCATAACTGGTGATGGTTACATAAGAACATGATTTTTGTATATACATGCAGCCTCTCAAGAACAACTACAGAACCTTTATGTAACCATTTAGCAATATGCAGAACGCAAGTGGAAGACCTCCCTGTTCAGCCAATAGCCTTTGTGTTGAAGGCGATGCTAAGCTGCCAATAGCTTCTGTAATATCCCCTGTTGAACTGGAGTTTTCAAAGGACATAAAGACCAATTGGCATCTATAGATTACTGCCAAGTACCTTCTTTTCCTGTTAAATAAGTTTAATAATCTTGTGTCCAATTTCATTGGCTGGTTGTATTGTCAGTCATCAAAGATTCTAATAATCATTTACAGTAGGTTGGTTGACCTGATTGACAGCTCAACCAGTGAAGTATATGGGTAGAAAAGGGGAAAGGGAATAGGATCATCTTTGTTAAATTCTAATGGATACACATGAATATATATCTTTTTTTTTTTCAGTTAGATGTGACTTTATTACTGGAGTATATAAACCAAAATTTATGCAACCAGAGCAGAGGCTGTGGATGATTCATATTTCCAATTAGGTGGGAGCACTCTCTTGGTCTTGTAGTAGCGAGCCAGCCTGTGAATTCGGCTCTCATTCAGAATCAGACGGAATTTAGAGTCCTTATCCTTTCTGTTTCTCTCAAGATGCTTTCGAACAGCAACAGCTTTCTTGATCAAGTGATAAAGATCTTCAGGCAGATCTGGGGCAAGTCCCTTGGACTTTAGAATTCTCAAAATTTTGTTGCCTGTTACAAAGCGCACTTGTGCCACACCATGAGAATCCCTCAGGATTACACCAATCTGGGAGGGCGTCAGGCCTTTCTTGGCCAGCTTGTAAATCTGCTCCTTCACATCGTCCGAAGTGAGCTTCAGCCACGTGGGCACGCTGTGGCGGTATGGCAGAGCCGACTGGGACAAGCCCTTCCCGGGAGCGTGCATACGACCCATGATGGCGACGAGCAGGCAGCAAAAAAGAGCGCATATATATCTTTATATACATATATGTATATAGTTATAGATTCATCTATAACTATGTATGTATATATATAACTGTATATGTATATACATTCATATTGTGTGCATACACACACCTGTACTATTTTTGAGGCTGCTTTATCACAAATGTATAAGATCTGGGGAGGGAAGATATGGAAACCCACGATTAAAAAGGAGAAAATTTCTGAAAATAATAGCTGGTATTTATTTAATACTTTCAGCTTTTCAAAGAGCTTTACAAATCCTTTATCCTCACAACAACCCTGGGAGATAGGAGCTATTGTTATACCCACTTTACAGATAAACTGAGACAGGCAGAGGTTAGGTGCCTTGCTCAGGGTCACACAGACAGTGACTGCTGAAGATGCATTTAAATACAAACAGCCCTTCCTGACTTCAGGTCTACCATTCCTATCCATTGCACCACCTAGCTACAGGAAAAGTATTTATTTTCTACCATGTTTCATTTATCATCCAGCCATTCACACATTCTATAATATCCCCCGGCCACTACTGCCCCTCTTCTTCCCATGTGTATCAGCACCTTCCAAATATGACCTGGCTCTGGCTCTCCAAAAGCCTAGACCAGTGGCCTCAAAGCCACATGTGGCCTTCTAGGTCCTCAGGTTCAGTCTTTGACTGAATCCAAGTTTTATAGAAGAAATCCTTGTATTAAGGGTATTTGTTCTGTAAAGTTTACCCTAGAACTTTACAATCCATTGCCCCTCTCCCTTGAGACTCATTCATATCTGGAATTCCCTTCTTAGGGCCTAACCCTCTTGGTGGCTGAGTAGAAACTAGTCTACCATATCTACTAGTTGACCCCAGGCCCTAAATCTTGCTTACCTTCACTCTGGGTGAAGTAATCAAATTAAGAGTATCATTGCTTCCAGAAGGGGGTTCAAATTGACTGCTCCACATATCAATTTGTCAAGGTTTGACTGCCCAGGCCAAAACTCCTTCCATGGCCACCATTCCTCTGTATTGTCTTCTCCTGGAATGGAAACTCCTGGGGGGCAGGTATTGTCTTCCCATTACTCAGCACAGTTCTAGAATATAATTAGTGTTTATAATTAGAATATAATTAGTATTCTATATTAGAACATAATTGTAATTTAGTAAAATGACCATTCATTCATTCATTCCTTCATTTATTTATCATGTATCAGTTTTCCTTATTTTATTCCTTCGTAGTCAAACTCAGCCCATCTTTCTGGACCTACTTCATTATATACTTTGCGTTCCAGACAAACTAACTTGTTCCTTATAGAGAACATTCTTTCTCCCACTTCCGAACCTTTGCCCAGGATCTTTGGCTGTCTTCCAGTTTCCACTTAGGTGAAACCTCCTAAAGGGCCCTTATCTGATCCCCCTACCTTGTAAATCTTCCTTTTGTTGTCATTGGGTCTTTAAGTCATGTCTCATTCTTTGTGACCCCATGGGCTTGTCTGTTGGGTTTTCTTGGCAAAGATATTGGAGTGGTTTGCCATTTTTTTTCCAATGTATACCTATTTTACAGATGGGGAACTGAGGCAAATAGGACTTAAGTGACTTTCCCAGGGTCACACAGCCAGTAAGTATCTGAGGCTGGATTTGAACATATCTTCCTGACTGGGTCCTCTATTCATCATACCACCTAATCCTCCTCTACAACCATCCAAATTACTTTGTATTTACTTTGGATATTTTTATACACATTTACTTATGTAGGCCCACATCATATTTCCCTAATAGAAGGTAAAGTTCTTGAAGTCAGGTACTGTTTCACTTTTCTTTGCTGCTCTTGTATTTGGTGCTTGGCACATAGCAAATGTTTCAAAAATGCTTGCTGAATTGAAAAGATAAAAAAGGGGTTGCAGTAGCTTCCTACAATACCTTAGGTAGCATGATCCTTTTCCCACAGTGGGTGCTCAATAAATGTGTTTATTAGAGTCAGTTTTGTCAGACTTTTCATGACCCCTCTTCCCCCATAAAAAGACCTTCTGCCTTTTGGATAGGATTCCTGGGGTACACAGGCCCACTGACTCCCTCTCATCAATGGACTGTACTACCGAGAACCACTGAATGAATTATCTCTATGAGTAAGGAACTAGGACTTGACTCCATACGAGTTAAAGGAAGAAAAACTCAAAATATAATTTTAGGATGAATAACAAAGACGTACTGTAAGCCCATAGTGTATTCTCACTACATCACTGTGCTTGTTACTTGCTTGTGGGAAGACATTGAATAGCAGGTTGTTAAAATGGAATAATTTGGTTGGTGAGATTGTTGTATCTTCCTCCTGATGCTCTTCTACCTATCTGACCACTATTTTTCATTCTCCTTTATCTTCAGCTGGGTCATGCCTTCTCACGGTAGATGTCCTCCAAAGCTCTAGCCCAAAGTCTTTTTTCTTCTACTGTTCTATTGATGATTTCATCAGATCCCAGGGATTAAACTATCATCTCTATGCTAATGATTTTTGTATCTACTTATCTAGACCTTACTTTCCCACTGACCTCCAGTCTCTCATCTCCAGCACCTCCATTTTAGATGTCCTATAGATATCAACATGTCTAAAACTGAAATATTTTTCCAACCCTTCTCCCCTTAATGCTAATGCCTTCCCTCTATTAATTATCTCCAGTTTTTAATCTCATCTGTATCTTGCTTGTACTTATGTTGTCTTCCCCATTAAACTAGGAGCTCCTTGAGAACAGGAACTGCTTTTGTCTTTTTTTTTTTTTGATCCCCAGGGCTTAGCATTGTTCCTAACATATAATAGGGACTTATTAAATGCTTGTTGACTTGACTTGTCTGGACTGAGAAGTAGGTTTGAATTCCAGATCCGCCATTTGCTATGTGGTGACTTTGGGTAAGTCACTTTCCTTCTCCACAACTCAGTTAATTCCTTTATAAAATAACAGAGTTGGACCAGAAGATTTCAAATTCCCTCCTAATTCTAACAGCCTATCATTATAGTATTCTTCATATGTTGAACAATCAAGACCCAAATCCAGTTGTCTCACCCTTTTGTACCCAAAACGTTCAGATTAACCAAAAGGGAAACCAGGATCAGTCATGCTTGGGAATCAAGTCCAAAAGAGCATCTTAGTGAAGAAAAGTCACAAACAAGTGCTTAAGAGTTCTGTAAGGAGGATAGAATTCTAGAGAGAGGAGGTCCAAATGAAATTGCTACAAATGATCTCTTAATTCCCAAGCCCTCCATTTTGGACTTTTCTACAGCATTTGGTGCTGTTGACCACCTCTCCTCCTGGTTGTTATATCCTTTCCAAGTTTTCTTACTGATACTCTCTCCTAGTTAGTCTCCTGTCTGTCTGCTCCTTATCAATCTCCTTTGTTGGATCATTGTCCCACCCCACAACTATGGATGTCCCCCAAGACTCCCCCCTGGGTCCTCTTCTCTCCCTTGGTAATTTCATCAGCTCCTATGCTTCAATTATCATCTCTACTCAAAAGAATCTAAGATCTGTACATATAGCCTTAGTCTCCTCAGTTCTGGCCTCATATCCCAAAATGCCTATTGGACTTTCCCTGCTCATGTCTCATAGGCACCTCAAATTCAAAATATGCAAAACAGAATTCATTATCTTTTCCCCAAAAACTCACTTTTCAAAGACATAGCTTTCTTATTTCTGTTGATGGTGCCATCATCCTTCCAGTCTAAAAGATTCATAACCTTGGAGTCATTCTTAATAACCTTACCCCTTATATCCATCCAATTAGCTGTCAAGTCTCATAAAATCTACTTCTATAGCAATCTATCACCTTCATTCCATTCTCTCAACATGCACGGCCACTTCCTTAGCTCTGGCTCTCATTACCTCTTGTCTTGAAATATTACAATAACGTCCTAATAGGTTTCCCTGCCTCAAATCTCTCTACCTTCTCATTATGACCACATCACCCTGCTGTTCTAGAAACTTTAGTGTTGTTCAATTCTTTCAGTTACATCCAACTCTTTGTGACCCCATTGGGGATTTTCTTGGCAAAGATCCTGGATCGGTTTGCCATTTCCTCCCCCAGCTCATTTTACAGATGAGGGACTGAGGCAAACAAGGTTAAGTGACTTACCCATGGTCACACAGCTAGTAAATATCTGAGGCTGGACTTGAACTCAGAAAGATGAAGTCTTTTTGACTCCAGGCCTGGTGCTCTATCCATTGTGCCACCTAGCTGCCCAAGAAGCTTTAGCAACTATCTACACATGCTTACTGATTAATTATTAATATTCCTGAGAGAAGCTTTTCTTCTGTAAGCTATTCAAAATGTAGAAGAGGTCTGGATCTTTTCTATACTTAGGGACTGGGGTAGAATGAGGTATCCTGGGGAATAAATAGTCTTGGGGGTAGAGTTGCCTCATCCTCTTCTGTCACTCTAATAATAGTATTTCAGATTGAAGGAAACAGCATATTATCATCACCCCCAACCCCATCCCCAACACACACACTTATTTGTAATATATTTAATTGGCTCCAGTTAAATCTTCTTACTTTCTCTTCCCATCCTCCTCTCTTCCATTTCTCTCCTAATTTTCTTTTCTCCTAATACCCTATTCTCATTTAATCCTCTCTTCTGTTTCCCTCCTTCCCCACATGTCACTCAAAGTGTCAGGGATGTTGGTAGTGGAAATAGGGCCTGATCAGGAGTAAGAGTGATGGACAGAGCCATGATTAGGAATTTTTGCACCCAGAGTAAACAACACAAAGTGCATCCTCAGTTGGAAGGGGAGGGAAGGCTGACACCCTATGGATACTCACACTGGGAAAACTACCTCATGGGAATGAGAGAGTAGGGCAGGGTAGGGTGGAGAAGGAGCTATCTATAGTCTACCATCTTGTGCCTTCCTATTTTAACAAATTATTCTTACTAACTAGGGGCAAAGCTCTGCTGTTTGTAACTGTTGAAAGACATCAAAAAGTGTCAGTTGCCCTGAAATCCAGTACTCTGAGGAAATTCTCAGTTGTCCAACCTTTGTTATGTCTCTGTCAAGGAATGTGGGCAGAAAATTCCTTTTCTTTTATTTATTTGCCCCACTTTAAATTCTCCCCCAGAAGATTTCTATCAGTGGTGTAATTTACTTTCACTGTGTGGTTAGCTGGCATTTATCAGCTAAGAAAAGTAGCCTCAATCCTCTGAGAGAGGGACTTGCTGAATTATTTATATTTTTAGAACTGCTCATGAGGTATTGTGGTAACAATTTGGAATCCTAGAATGAATAAAGTCAATACTGTAAATTGACTCAGTTTAGTGTGGTATTCATACTGGAGCCAGCTCTATTATAGATAGGGCTGGGAGGGGGCAAAGGACTCCTCACACACTTTCCTCCAAGGTAGCATGTAGTTTCTATCTTGCAGTTTGACAACTAAAACTTGATATTTTTCAGATAAGAACAGCAACAACCAGATAAAAGGCTAGCATCTTTTTTAGAGTCAGTAATATTTCTGACTCTTGTGTTGCCTTAGGAAGAACTCCACCTTGTCTTATGGACCACTGATGACCTTTCCCCACAGTTATTTTCCATCCTTCCTGTTTGAATCTTCATTTATTCATCCAGAGAATGTGCTTTGCATGCCTGCTATGTACCAGATGCCATAGGGGTCATAGATTCACTCAGCAAACATTTTTAAAGCGCTTGCTTCCTGAATGAAGGGTATTGGATTAGGAACTGTGAGGAAAATTAAGTAAATAAGACACAGAAACATTGCCCAAAAAAAGTCAGGGCACTTTGACACAGATGTAATCACGTCTAACATAAGACAGAATGTAGCAAATGCCATTCCAGGGATACAAAGTGCTATGAGAATTCAAAGGAGGAAGGGTTCTGTTCTTTTTAGAGGAGGAAAAGAGCCATTCCTACTGGAGGTATCCGTGAAGACTTCATGGAAGAGGTGGCAAGTGAGGACAGAGCTCAAGGACCTAACAAACCAGATAAAATAAGTGAAAAAGTATGGGATTGAACTACCTGGCCTCATTGAACTACCTCCCTTCAAACTCTATACCAATAGTCCTATTGGGCAAGCACTCAGCATCTTCCCTATGAGATACAGTCCTACAGAGACACATACTAAATAGGACCTGCCTCTGAGGAGACTGCATTCTATGCTCTGCCCCTCTCTGCCTCCCCTAAGCTGTGACTTCTGTGCCCCACGTGTTGGCTGGTATCAAGAGCATGAGAATGGGAGGTCAAGTGGAAACAAGCCCACTTTTGAATAAGAATATTTTTGTTCACATCCTGCTTCTGTCACTACCTGTGTGATGTTGGACAAGCCACTATACCTCTCTGGGCCTCAGTTTCCTCATCTGTAAAATGAGGGGCTTAGACTCAATAGCCTATGGGATCCCCTCCAGCTCTAAATCTATGGTCCTATGGATGGAATGCAATAGTTGCTATCCCAAGAACTTACCATCTAATTGGGAATATAGAAGGTGCACAAAGGGATTTGAAAAAGAATGTGGTTGTAGCCTTATACAGCTAGGTCCCCATTAGTGAGAATAATGAATCGCATGAAGGGGTTGCATTATTTGAATTAGCATTGCTTCCTTCCATTGGACTGGAACTAATTAGCACATTTAACATAATTATAACTTGGAATAGTGTTAATTCAAACACCTAGAATCATAACTCTTAGAGTTAAAGCAGATATTGGAGGTCATCTAGTTCAACCTCTCATTTAATGCAGTAATCCACTTAATAACCTCCTTGATAAATAATCAACTAGTCTTGGCTTCAACGCTTCCAATGATGAGGAACTTATCACTTAGTAAGGAAGCGCAGTCGACTGTTGGGAAATTCAGTTCAATACACATTTACACCTACTGGTGATTTAAAAACAACAACCACAAAACTATGCCTGCCCTCAAGGAACTTATTTTCTATTGGAGTTGGAGCAGGCAGGATATGACAGAAAGAGCACAACACAAGGTGGGGCATGATGAAGTTAAAGTGGAGGTGCAGTTGTGTTTTAGGAAATCTGAGGAGGGAAAGAACACCTTTAGTCAGGGTAGGGGGAAGGGCAGGGAAGACTTCACCAAGAAAGGGACGTATGAATTGAACCTTAAAGAAGAGAAAGATTTTCAATGTGGAAATGGAATGTGATTCCAGGCATGAGGGATGGCCTCCCTGAATGCAGAGAGCGAGGTGATGGCACGCAGAGTTTGAGAAACAGCTAGTAGTTCAGTGTGGTTGAAACATAGGATGTATGAAGGGTAATAACATGAGATAATTCTGGAAAAGAAGGACAAAGTCAGATCTTGGAGGTCCTTAAATGCCAGACTGATGTTTTCAATTTATGCTAGGCAGCTAGGTGGCTAGAGTGGATAGAGGGTTGGGCCTGGAGTCAGGAAGATCTGAGTTCAAATTTGGCCTCAGACACTTATTAGTTGTGTGACCACAGGCAAGTCACATAACTGTTTGCCTCAGTTTCCTCATTTGTAAAATGAGTTGGAGAAGGAAATGGCAAACCACTCCAATATCTGCCAAGAAAACCCCATGGACAGTATGGCCTGGAGGTTCATGAAGAACAGGAAACAAATGAATAATCATGACAGAGGCTATAAGGAGTTACTGATGGTTTCTGAGCAGCCCTGAATGTAACCACCCAAGTTCTTCTTTCATTTTATTGAGGAAAACATGCCTCCTTGTGCTGCTGGTGCCTTGATGTTCACCTACTTGTATTTTGAATAATTGGTCTTTGACTCTAAGTTATTACTTTTGATACCTGCAATCCTGTTCTTTGTAAAGTCAAGTCTGTCACCACTCTTATTGACGAATTACCAATGAAGATGGAGTGCGTTCTCTTTTCCATATGTCCTATCAGAAATTTGGAGGGCAGAAGCATTTTCTTTTGGTTGATTGTCCTGGCATAATTTGATGGGATTATGTTTTGAGGATAGGAAGAGATCTTTTTTTTCCTGTAAAAGCTCATCAAGCTCTCTCCAATTACATTTCTAACACGCTCCAGAGCCTCATTCAACCACCACCTGCTGTAATCATGAGCAGCCTGGCTCTCTGCCATCACATTCCTGCAGGTGGGACCACTTAACCCCCACCTAGCCTCAGCCCATCCCCAGTTCTGGAAGCAATCCAGTCCCATGGCAGGAGCCACAGCAGGCTCCATTGTTTCAGCAGCTCTCCATGACATCATTCTTGCTGCTGGTTGTTTCTCCAATCATTGCCCCTAGGTTCCTTGTCTACAGGCACCAGGGCCCACTCAAGGACAGTCATTCTGATTTTCTTCACTGCCCAGAGTTCTTTCTCTCCTTGCCCAGTTTCTTGTCCTCCTTCCTTATGGAGATAACAGACAGGTAAGAAATGTGTTATTTAGGTGTAGGCTATGACTGGGCTTCTTTGTCACAGATTATTGATTCTAATAATACTTCCTCATAAAGGGCAATAGGGCCCAGAAGACAGCACAGGCACCCATGGAATGCAATTACATTCATACCAAATCCCTAATCAATTCACTATCCCTCTTGCCTCTGGGTCTCTTCCAAACCTTTTATTACCTCCTCAAACCTCCCTTAGTTCCACTCCTTCCCACACTCTCAGCTAAGAAGTTTGCCTCATATTTTACAGGGAAAAAAATTGAGACTATTTGCTGAAAGTTCCCTTTTCTCCTCTCCTCATCTAACATCACTCAGCTGCCTTCTGTTACCACTCCTTCTCCCCTATTTCATATGAAGAGGTGGCCCTGTTCCTTACCCGAGGCAAGCCCCTCTGCCTGAACAAGTTGTCCCATTCCATTCCATCTTCCCCAGCTGATTGCTGCCTCTATTATTCATAATTTCTCACTGATTTATACTCTCTCCCTGTCTACTTATTAGCTGATTTCCTACTTCCTATAAGCATATCCGTGCCTCCTCATCCTCAAAAACCTTTTATTGGATCCAGCCATCCCTGTTAGCTATCATTCTATATCTCTCCTCCCTTGACTGGCTAAAACTCCTTGAGAAGGCTATCTATAATAGAAACTACAATAGATAGTATATAATAGATACTCCCTTTCCTCTCACTGTTTTTAATTCTCTACAATCTGGCTTCTGACCTCATCACTCAACTGAAACTGCTCTCTCCCAAAATTGTGATTTTTTTAATTGTCAGATCCAAAGGACTTTTTTCATTCTTAATCCTTCTTGACCTATAAGACAGATGTTATGGAGTCAGGAAGATCTCTGTAGCCTTTGACACTATTAATCACCCTCTTTTCCTTGATACCATCATCTCTCTAGATAGCTGTGGAACTTACTCTATCCTAATTTTCCTCTTACCTGACTGACTGATCCTTTTCAATCTCCTTTCCTAGACCTTCATCCAAGTCATGCCCACTAAAGGTTGATATCTTCCAGGGCTCAACCCTGGGTTCTCTCCTCCCTCTTTGCTATTTCACTGGGTGATCTCCTCAGCTTCCATGAATCTCATGGATTCAATTAACATTTCTATGTTGATGATTCTCAAATCTACTTATTCATCTATAACCTCCAGTCTCTCATTTCTAACTATCCACTGTACATCTTAAACCGGATGCCCCATAGACATATTAAACTCAACACATCCAAAACTGAACTCATTATCTTTCCTCCCCACTCTCAGCTCTCCCCTCTTCCTAACTACCCTACCATTGTTGACAGTACCACCATCCTCCTAGTTATCCAGGTTTGCAACCAAGGTGTCATCAACTTCTCATTCTTTCTCACACCCCCTCCATATTGAATTAATTGCCAAATCCTGTCATTTCTACCTTCATAACATCTCTCTTATAGGCCCCCTCCTCTCTAACATTGCCACCACCCTGATACTTAACACCTCACTCCTGGACTATTTCAATAGCCTATTGCCTAGTCTCTCCCTCCTCTAGTCTGTCCTTCACTTTGCTGTCAAAACAATCTTTCTTAAGTGAAGGTTTTACCATGTCACCTCCTATCCAACCAATTCCAGTAGCTGCCTATTACCTATAGTATCAAATATAAAATATTCTGTTTAGCATTCAATGCCCTTCATAACTTTACTCCTTCCTACCTTTGCAGTCTTCTTATGCCTTGTTCCCCTCCATGGAATCTGAAATCTTCCTCACTGTTCCTTAAAACAAGAACTCCACCTCCTTGGGCATTTTTAATGGCTGTCTCCTATGCTTGGGATTCTCTTTCATTTCTTATCTCTTGGCTTCCTTCAAGGCTCAGCTCAAGTCCTGTCTTTCACAAGAAGCCTTTCTCCAACCTCATGAAAGAACATGCCTTCCTCCTGTTTCCCATTTATCCTGAATTTTTATGTCATGTTTGCACATTGTCTTTCTCATTACACTGGAAGCTCCTTGAGAACAAGGACTGGGGTTCTTTTTTGTTTGTTTGTTCATTTGTTTTTTGCCTTTTACTGCTTAATAAATACTTGTTCACTGGACCAAAACAAAAATCCCCAAACATCCATGAGTCTGCAAGCCCCAGATTAAACAGAGCTGAGTATCATCTTAACAAACTCACTGCTCTCAATTCACTTGTCCCCACTTCTCCATTTTACCAGATTACTGCTCCTATTCCAGACCAATTTGCAAACCCCCAGGGTCCCCGATCTCCTAATACATGTTCAACTGACTTCCTTTTCACTCCTGAACTCTGCCCACCGCTCACTCATTGCTACGACTCTCTACACCAATCCAATCACTTGCACTCTTTCCATCACCACATGCCAGGACTAGTTTCTACTATTAGGTCTTTCATGAGGCAATGTCAGGACTATGACTTAATCCAGGACTGGATCTTAACACTAGTCTAACCTTTCATCTAACAGGTTAGCAACTGAGGTCCCCAGAGGTTCAGTGCCCGAGATCACAAAGGTAGTACTTGAGCTTAGATCCTCTGTCTCCGAATTCATGTCTTTCCACTACGCCTCTTAAATAATCCCAAGACCTAATTAATTGGCCATTGCAGGTAGTCACATATCCTTGACTCCTCCCAATGCACAGCTATTTCCTTTTGGCCTGCATTTTTAACCTATACCTGTCCTGTACCCCAGGCATACATGGGTCCCTAAATAGCTCTCCCATATTTTGGTCCTTGTCTTGGTAACACTCTTGTCCTTCCAGAGCTGATCCTACCTTGATTTTGTCAGCCTTCCTAGGAACTAGGGGACAAAAAGTTCAAAAGACAGATCTTGCCTTCTAGAAGCTGATATACCAATGCAGAATTGTAACATATTCATAGGTATATACAAAATGTTTGCTAGGTACTAACTGCTGAGGTAATCAGGAAAGGACTTTTGAAGGAGTTGGTACTTGAACTGACCTACCCCAAATCACAACAAATGTTGACTAAATACCTGCTATCCTGATACTTCTAACCCTAACTCTTTACTACTAGAAACTCCACCTCACACCCTTATCCAGAACTATCATCTATCCACCTTCTGCTCTCTACTTCCCATTACTGAGCCCCTGGGACAACCATCTGGTTCCTACATCTTTGCTTGTTGTCAGATTCCCCTATTACCAAAGATCCAAACAGCCTCTGAGGGCCCACTGCTAGGATGGTCTGTGATTGCCTACCCCATCCCAATGAGTACTACTTAAATCTAAATTCAACCAACATTTATCAAGTATCTATTGGTTATAGAGGACTGAACCAGGTGATTAGGGAGCTAGAAAATTTAGAAAAAAGATTCATCCCTTCAACAGCTTCCAGACAAGTAAGTGTTATGGACAACAGAGGCAAATACAGGACGGTAAGCCAATTAGGATTTTTAGGGAGTATTTATTCACTGGCCGGGGTCTGTCTCCCAGGTAAAAACCAAGGGAAGGCAGCCCTGAGCAGTCTGTCCAGCAAGCTTTTATACAGTAAAAAGTACTTCCTGAAACAAACAGCTGTCAGCAAGGCCCCTGTTGCCACATAGGGATGTAAACTAAGGCGGGGGAGGGGCTTGTAAGCTAACGGGGCAGATCTTTGTTTTGGTTACATCTTGGTTACAAGGCAGGTGCAGGGCGAGGTTTCACAATGGTCATACCTTTAAGCTAGGTTCCTGGGGTCCCCTGAGGGGCCTTGTGAGGGGCCTTGTGTAGGAGCTAGCACTATGGGAACCTGACACTTCATAAAAGGATAAAACATACCCAGATAATTATAATACACAATATTACATGATGTGTGCATTAAGTGCAGACCAAAGGGTTATGTGACATCCAAGGGGAAGGGTTGCTATTGACCAGTGCGATCAAGGATAGCTTCATGGAGCATGTGGCATCTTAGTTGGCCTTTAGGGGATGATTTAAAAAAATTCTGTTGTTGAAGAGAAGGGAATTTTCGAAGCATTCAGAATGTCATTAGTATAACAATATTGATCCCTGTTAACTATCTCTTGACTTTAAAGATGGAAAGGATTGCCACTGTATTAATTATTATGTTATCCATCGGCCAAATCCAGGTTTTTTTATGAGTTAGAAAAGCAAAACAAAGAAGCCTATATGTCTGGAAAATTATTTGACGTATGAGTTATAACTATCTGAGTGTATATGCATTAGTGATTGAATGTGTGTGTGTGTGTGTGTGTGTGTGTGTGTGTGTGTGTGTCCATCAGGTCCTTGGAAAGGAAGTGTGGCATAGTGGAAAAAGGGCCTAATTCTGGTACTGCTGCTAACTAGCTGTTGTGACCTAGTACAAATTAATTAATCCCTTTGAATCTCAGTTTCTTTACCTGTAAAATAAGGATGTTAAAATTCACTCTATCCTACACACCAAGCTGTTGTAAGGATTGAACCAAAGAGTTTTTTAAAGCATAAAGTATTATGCAAATCTAATGCATTGTAATTTTTAAAGCACCATCTAGTGGTACCATCTCTTTCCACATAACAGTTTTCCTGCCCATGGCATCACCCTGGGTCCCCCAAACCAGGGGCCTTGACAGTTAACCTGATTTGCCATATTCTCAGAAAAGTTCTAGTCAGTTCAGATGTGCTGTTAACATTTACCATGAGGCAAATGGATGTGATATGAATACAAATGAGATATAACATAGGTAACCAGTTCCATATTCTCAATTATTTGGCATAGTTTTATAAAGCCTTAAATTCCATGTAGTTATTCCCTTGTCTGTGTTTCCTTTCCAGTCCATAGGCCCTCCCCTAAGCTCTGATACTTGAGGTCACTGCCTTCTCTTTTAAGTTCAACCTATTTCCACAGGCTTGGGCTAAGCTCTCTCTTTCATTCTCCTAGTCCTCTAGAGAAGCAAAGTTGTTGTATTTTTCTGGTTGTTTTGGACCACAGCTTTTTTTTCAGGTCCACCCCTTTTAGGCTCAGGTTAAAACATCTCCTTTCATAGCCCCTGACTTGTTGCCTCAGCCTCTATCCCCCTGGATTTCACTTGACAAACCTCTCATTGGCCTTTTCTTGGGCTTAGACAGCTCCCTAGTCAGTTTCCCTGAGCTAAGCCTCATCAGTTCATAAGTACCTCCTGAGTTCTCTTAAGCCTTCTCTCAACTCAGTTTCACTGAAAAGTTTCTTTGGTTTCCAAGTCCTGCGACCTCAGAACCAGGCATACAGAGAGGAAAGTCTCAGGAGCTGTTACCAAGGATAAAGCTGTTGTTGCCCTTATAACACAGGTCACCATCACCCTACAAATTTGCTGTTATCTGTGCTTGAGACCTCATTCTGCTGATCTCAATGAATAAGACTTTCCTAGAGACACAGAAAACACAGGGGAATTTGTCCAGGTAACATCTTTCTAGGGCTTCCATGGCTACAAAAATACCTCTCTTGTTCTCTTTCCCATTGATTCTTTTATCTCTAGAGCCACAGTGTAGGACCATTTAAAGACCTCAGCCCAGAGTCCTGGGTTGCTTCATGTTTTTATATGTTATTGACTGGAAGTCTCAGAGAGGGAAAGAGGCTGATGCCCTGGCTGGGGCTATTGCAAACATCTGCTACCTTCCTGTCCAAATAGCCTTTGCACTTTTATAGGGATTGACTCTTTCACCAAAAGGAAGAAATCTTAAATGAAAATTTCAAGTATCAGTAAGAGATTGGTAGAGGACGACACTTTGGGGATAGGTGTTTCTTCCTACCACATTTATGCCACTTAAGCAACTCTGTGCTTATAGAGCCCACCCCAAAGAATGGCTATGTTATCTAATGATGAAAAGATAAATCAATAATGCTTCTGTGGGAGTATTCCATTTATTACTGCTTCTCAAGATGTTCCAGGAGTTTGGGGTAAAAGTGGCTTCCTAACCATTTTTCAAGAGAAGCAAGTTAACACAACTACACAAGATTCTCTCCAATCCAAATGACACTGAAGAGTTTACTAAGAAGACATAGAATTATAGTGATAGAAAGTAAGAAGTGAAAGAAACCTTAAATGGCATCCAGTCACAGAATTTCAGAGATGGAAGGAACCTCAGAGGCCCTTTATTCCAAACTATGTTTGTAAGAGGAATTCCCGACAAGTGGCTCTCTGGCCCTCATTTGGAGATTTCTAATGAGAGAGAATTTTCTGCTTTCTGATGCCAGTCCAAGGGCCTTCCATTATTTGCTCTTTCTCTTTTATCCTAATGTGCCTTAAAAAGCCATTTTTGTGTCTTTATTATATATTCTTAGCTTCTGCTAATTCTGAGATTTTTTTTGTTGTTATTGTCATTCTTATAAGCCCATGACACTTTTTTGTGCAGCTTCCGTAACCTGCCCTTTTTTCCATCTACATATTTTAAAATCTAAGTTGGTCATTGAATTCCCTGTACATCAACATCAGTCTCTTTAGAGAGTTTTCCCCTTGCTTCTTCAAAGGAACTGTTTCTGTTTTTCAGATTTCATTCCTGAGAGCTACCAGAGAATTTTATCTATGGTATCCTCTCTATCCTTTTTCTCCTTCAGAATCTAGGGTGCAAATAAGATTGCCCACCTTTGGATTCCTTCCCTTCTATATGACTGCTCTCTCAGTACTCATTGCTAGATAATCTATTGATCCTTTACTGGAGCTGTACTCCCATGATAAAATTATTATAATTCTAATAATTATAATTTATATAGGACTTTAAGGTTTGCTTTTAAGCTTAGATCCCTTCATGACCTGAATTCATCCATCCTTTTAAGATTTATATTATGGGAGAAGGAAATAAAAAACCACTGCAGTATCTTTGCCAAGGAAACAGTATGGTCCATACTGTCATTAATGATTGAATGACTGAACAACAAATGTATTCTGCAGTCCAGTCAATTTGGCCATCTTGATGTTCTTAATATATGATATTCACTCACTCTCTCTGCTTTCCCCTCTGCCTGGAATCCACTCTCTATTCACCTCCACCTCTTAGAATCTCTAATGTTCTTCCAATTTCAACTCTGGTGCCTCTATCAACAAAATTGCCTGATACTGATGTGGTAGACAGAGCACTGACCCTATATCAGGAATATCTGGACTCTGGGCAGGTCACAAGTCTCTGGGCCTTAGTTTCTTCATCTGTATAATAAGGGAATTGGATTTAGTGACCTTGAAGGCACAGCTACATTCCTAAAACATAAGGCAAGTCACTTCCTTTCTTGAAGTCTACTTTTCCTCACTTGTAAAATGGGGGTGGGGTGGGGAAAGACTATTAATTGATCTCTGAGGTCCCTTCCAGCTCTAAATCTAGTGATGATGCTTTTTGGAAGGGGTTTTTTGTCTGTTTTTGTTTGTTTTTATGAATGGCCCACATATATCCTAAGTAGAATATAAAGTGGGGAAATTCACACACAAGTATAGCCACTGGGAGAATAATTCTGAAGTTCATGTTTCCTGTTTTTCCATTGCACTCACTGAAAGAAGAGCCTTGTGCCATGTTCACATCTCTAAGATGCCAGGTAACATAATGTTCCATTTGCATGGGTTTAGAGGCATACACAGGACTTTTCATTTGCTGGCACCAAGTTCTCACTCAACTGCTTATTCACAAGTGTCACATATGTCTTCTCTCTCTTTTTAATGCCTAGGCATTCCAGTAATTCAGTCAAGCAGTTAATCTGTTTGGGGAAAAAATTAAAGCCCATGAGGCAACTGTGAAATGACTTTGTTACCTCCATATCTTGGTTTCTCTGTTTTTCCTCAAGACTAGTTCCAATCCTACCTTCTTCAGGAGGCCTTTCCAGGTCCCACCAGCCTTCCCTTCTGAGATTATCTGCCATCTGCTCTGTACATGGGCAGCTAGGTGGTACAGGAGTTAGAGTGCCAGGTCTGGAGTCAGGAAGACTCCTCTTCATGTGTTCAGACATTTACTAGCTGTGTGACCCTGGAAAAGTCACTTATACCCTGTCTACCTCAATTTCCTTATCTATAAAATGAGCTGGAGAAGGAAATGATAAACCACTTCAGTATCTTTGCTAAGCAAACCCCAAATGGGGTCATGAAAAGACAGACACAACTTAAAAAACTCAATAGCAACAAAAAATCTGTCTATGTCTTTGACTTTCTCATTAGAATATGAGCTACTTGGTGGCATTGCCCTTTCTGAAATCAACAACACTTATCCCAGCATTTATGATCATTTGACAAAATGTTTGTTGACTTACTGACTACAGTGTTAACAAAATAGGTATAGCCCCATAGCAAAGAGGAAAGATGCTACAGCAATTCAGGCTAGGGTTATATTAACCTCCTAGCACCCTTTCACCCTCATCATCTCCTCTCAAACAAGTACCGGGTTTTTCTGAAGAATCTATTTTGGGGTTAAACTCTCTATACAAATGACATATCATGCTTAACCTTTATTTGCAGCCAGGTGGCAAAGTGGCTAGAGTGCCATGTCTGGAGTCAGGAAGACCTGGGTTCAAACCAGCCTTAGACACTAGCTGTGTGACCCTGGGCAAGTAACTTATCCTCTGCCTGCCTCAGTTTCCTCATCTGTAAAATGAGGTAATATTAGCACCTATCTTCCAGGGTTATTGTGAGAATCAAATAAGATATTTCTAGAGTGTTTAGTATGGTGCCTGACACATAGTAGTCACTAATTAAAGTTTTTCTTCCCTCCTCCGAAAGTGGAGTAGTAGAACAAGCATCAGAAGGGAAGTCAGGAGATCCGGACTTTAGTCCTGGACCTGCCACTAACTTGCTATGTGATATTGAGGGAATAACCCTCTCTGGACTTCAGCATATAAAAACAAGTGGGTTGGATTAAATGTTCTCTAAGGGCCCTTCTTTGTTTTACATTCTATTATTTGGTGAAATAAAAGAAAGAGAACTAGATTTTTTATGTAAAGAAGTCTCAAATGAAGAAACACCCGTATCAGTGCAGATTAGCACTTTATCTGCAACTTAGAGTTTTAGAGGGTTGGCTAGAGCACTGAGAAGCAAGGAGACATACCCAGGGTCACACAGCCAGGATGTGTCAGAGTCGAGAATTTAGCCTAAATCTTGAGTCTAAGGTCAATCCTCTACTATACCACATTGCCTCATAGAAATTACGTCATGGGCCAATTTCTCCAAGGGCAGGTGGTGGTGGTGTTGAATTCATTTTTAGTTCTTCTTCACTCTCTGTGGTCCCATTTGGAGTTTTGGTTTGCTATGTCCTTTTCCAGCTCACTTTACAGATAAGGAAACTGAGGCAAACAGGGTTAAGTGACTTACCCAGGATCACACAGCCAGTAAGTCTCTGAGGCTAGATTTTAACTCAGGAAGAGGAGTCTTTCTGACTCTATCCACTGCGTCACCTAATCTCATGGTCATACAATTTTATATACCATGAAATTCATAAAGATGATAATAATGATGAGGGTGATGATGATATAGCAGCAGTAGCAGGTTGGTCTTGGAGTCTGTTACCATAAAGATCTGTGGAACCTCAGTTCAAGTCTTAGATCATTAACTCTGTGGTTTAGGGCAAAGCACACCCTTTCAGAACCTTAGCTTCCATATCTGTGAAATGGAGATCATACAATGGGTTTCCAGAATGAATGGATGGATGGAAATGTATTTATTGAGCACTTACTATGTGTTGGAAAATGTTCTAAGCACTAAGGGTACAAATACAAAAGCAAATATAGTCTCTGCCCTCAAGGAGCTTACATTCTAGCAAGAGGAGACAAAAGAGTGATACACAACAGAAGCAACTGCTGTTCTTATAACACAGTCACACTTACAGCTTTGGTCCCATAGTATGAGATGCTCAGAGCATCGACACATCAAGCGAGTTCAGCAAAGCTCTGGATGTAACTCTTTTGCTCCAGAGAAATCTTCCTGTTTATTCTGAAAAGTGGTCCCCACTAATGAGTAGGCCTGGTTGGGATTACTGAATCCATGCAGGAATTTCATGACAGCAACAACTACAGTTATAATAATAATAGTCATTCACAAGTCTTTCTTCATGACAACCCTATGAGGAAAGGAGTATGTCATAGATGTCCTAATTTTGCAGATGAAGACAGTGAGACAAAGGGGTTGAGTGATTTGCTGACATTATATCACCAGTGGTTCCAGAAGTCACCGTATGGTTTTGAATATCATATTCAAGCATGAATAAGGAGGATAAAGAAATTCACACTAGGTCTGCTAAGTCGACGTCTCTTTCTACCATGTCACAATTTGGAATAGGCCAAGATAAGATCTCCAAGCCAGCCCTAGGATCAGCTTTGTATGTGCTTGATTTTGTAGTGGATTCAGATTTTGATCAAATTTTCTCCTTGACAGCCTCTCGCTGAAAGGACACTAGACTTGGGGTCCTCGTGGCAGCTCTGCTCCTTACCACCTATGTGACTTGGGCTAGTCATTGTACATCCCTTCTTGTTTCCTTCTCCTCAAAAGATGGAGTTGGGTTAATGCTAACAGAACAATTTATGCAATGCATTACATATCCTATCTCTTATTATCCTCACAACAATCCTCTAATGCAAGGGCTATTATTATCCTCATCTTACAGTTGTAGAAACTGGGGTTCAGAGAAAGGTTAATAAGGCAGGGTCACATAGCTAGTTAGACCAAAGGCTAGATTTGGGCAGCTAGGTGGTGTGTAGTGGATAGACTGATTGTTGGGCCCGGAGTCAGGAAAATGTGAGTTCAATTCCTGCCTCAGACACTTGCTGTGTGACCATGGGCAAGTTACTTAACTCTGTTTGCCTCAGTTTTCTTATCTGTAAAATGAGCTGGAGAAGAAAATGACCAACCACTCCTGTATCTTTGCCAAGAACACCCTAAATGGAGTCACAAAGAGTTGGACATAAATGAAAAAATTTAACAACAATAAGATTTGAACTCAGATTTTCCCAACTCATAAGTCCTGTGTTCAGTACATTAATAATACTTTAGAAGGAACCTTAGAAATCATTTAGGCCAATCCTCTCATTTACAGATAGTAAACTGAGGCCCAAAGGTCACTGTGGTCACATAAGTGTTAAGTAACAGAACTGGGAAATGAAAACAAGTTTTTTGATCCCAAGTCCAGCATTCTTTCTGCAGCTATAGTCTATGTCAAGCTCCATTCTAACTATAACAGTCTTTGATTCTGCAAACTTTGCATCATATGACCCCAGATTAACACTTGGCAAACTTTCCAAAAGGAATCAAGGAAGAATGGCCACAAGATTTCAGTTCAATTCGGATTTAATTGTCACTGCTGCCCTTTGTTTTAGATGATTAACAAAAGGGGATCCATAGTCTCATTTAAAAAATTATTCTTCTTTAATTATTATTATTTACTATGCAGTTGTCAACAATAAAGTCAAGCTTATACCAAATTCAAGCACAGATAAGGAGAATAGAGAAAATCCAATTTGTTGCTTACCATGAGTGCCTTGCAAGTTTGTTTCAGGCTGTTTGATAGAAAAAAGAAGTGTTTGGAGATGTTTTCAACATTGAAATATGCATGGTTAGATGTTGTTGTTGTTGTTGTTGTTGTTGTTGTTGTTGTTGTTAATTTGGATGGGCTTGCTGTGGTTCTGGTTAGCAGTCAACACATGATGTGAAGTGGCTGCCTGGAAGGGGGATGCAAAACTTGGGAACGATGGAGACCCACATTGTAATGGGTATTATGAAATTGTCACCAACAAGTTGTTGTTGCTTTGTAGCATTTATTGTATCCCGAGCAGCTGCCAAACACAGAACAAGACACAATGAGCCGCCAGTCCCAGCTGGCACTGGGGAGGCAGCCAAGATTTCCTGCCCTTATTGCTGTCATTTGCAAAAAAGAAAGTCTGAGATGCAGAGCCCCAGAGAAGTCCAATTTCTTTTAGAGACTGTGCCTTCTCCCTTCAGACAGTGGGGATTTTAGTAATAAAGATGGATATGAACTTTGTTGTCGTTGCAGGGCAAAATCTATGGAGGAAAGAACCTGTAGAGTCTCACTCACATAAAACATATCACAAATACTGTTATTTCTGAAATGGCTGAGCCAAAGATAATTTCCCCAGAAAAATGGCCTTGAAAAGTGATTCTAATACTTGCCCTGTGGCTAGAGCCACTCTCTTTTCTTCACAAAAGCTCTCAAGTTTCAAAGCAAAATAAAAATGGAAGGTATATTTGGACATCAGTGCTTTTGTTTGAGTTTATATGGAACAAAGAGAACAGTGTTAGATGAAATTGATGGGTAATTCCCAAAGCTCATTTGAGCCAGGGGCTTCCTTCTCCAGTCCACCTGTCACCAGACTTGCTAACAAGTCACAAGCATTTGCTTGAGTTCCCATGGGGTATTCTGTACCACACCTTGAGTCTCAAGCTACAAACTCAAAAAGGTCAAATTGTCTGCTGTACTGTGTCTCCCCCTTCCTTTTACTTGTTTTTCAGTTTCCTGGTCCTTAGCCAGTTGGAAATGCTACATGGAGAATGAACTAACCAAAAGTTGGGTGGGACCAGGGGGAAAGAAAGGGAAACAAAGATTCTTGATAATGTTCAAACTGGATATGAAGCTCCTTCATCAGGACTTTGAGTGGCAGCCTAACAGAGTAGACAGAAGGTCAGCTTTAGGACCAAAAAGTCCTGAGTTCAGGTCTTGTCTCTGGCATTTATAATAGTCTGAGCTATGTGATTTGGTTTGTCATTGAAGTTCTCTAAGACTACCTGTGTTACAGGTGTATATCTCTATAGGTGTAGGAAGTTTCCACAGCAGAGATTCCATACACTGAAGGAATCACAAATCTAGACTTTTCCCCAGCCCCCCAAAAAGTAATAAAATAAAATCACATGGAGACAATTCTTCCACAAAGCTACAATTAATATGAAAGAGCGACAACAAAATCCTCAAGATAGAAATGTTTTGCAATCCCAAGTTCGCCCTTCAAAGTGCAAACAAAACGGCTTTGTTTGTGCCATTTCCCAAGCTGATCCCTGGGCAGCGCTTCATGACAACAGCAACCTAGTCTTAGCAAACAGAGAAGATTTTGTCAATTACAGTAGACATGCTTGGTGCAAGTATGGCTGCCCCAGTTTTTTAACTATAGTAGGTATTTTGCTTCATTATCCTCCCCTAGCTTCCTAGGAAGCCCACAATATGCATGATGCAATGAACTCAAAGAGTTAAATAAGTTTTTAGTTACTAATGTGTCACAGTTGGGTTAGTCATGATGCTACAGGTAGATGGGATCAGTTGCCTGTTCCTTTCAGACCACAAAAGCCATTGGAAGAAGTCTGATGGAGGAGAACGAAGACAAGATACCCAGGTTCTCATCCAGACTCTACCGCTAACCAGCTGTGTCATCTTGGACATGTCATTGATCTTCTGATCATCAGTTTCCTCATCTATAAAAGGAGAATGTCTCTTTCAGCTCCAAAATTCAATGGCTGTATCATTTCCTCTCCCTGTGATTCTATGGATCAGCATTAATACAAAATACCACCATTTTCTATTCCCTAATCACTCCCATAGTTCCCGGATCATAGACCCAGACCAGATGGCACCTCAGGGGCCAACTAGTTCAACCTCTTCATTTTATAGATGAGGAAATGGAGGACCAGAGAGACTAAGCAAACTTACCCAGTACTTGAACCCAGGTCCTCTTGACTTCAGAGTCAATACTCCTTCCATTGCACCATGTTGCCAATGGAAAGTTTTATCTGGCCACATATACTTTCATGAATGGAAGAAAGTGGCTGAATATTGTCAAATTAATAAAATATCTAAATATGAACTATATTTTCCAATCTCAAGCCTGTCCAGGGCTTGTGTTCCAAGTCTTACATCATGGATTACCATGATAATCCTTTACTGGTTGCATTTCTCTTTAAATATAATGCAATGATCTTTTTTTTCAGTCCCTCTACATTCATTACACTAACATTTTCCAGCCACCACCCCAATGCAAATGATTAGCGCCTCTGTATCCACAATATCCTTCCTGCCTCTTAATTTATGAATCCAACTTTCTGATGATAGAATGCAAAGGGCAGACACCTCTGGTGTCAGGGTTTCATACCAAGCTTCCTCCCGATTTGCAACTTTTCCTCTGACCCCTTTGTTTTGTTAGAATTATTCAGTCCTTTCCATGGGCAATGATCCAGTGTCAGAAGCAGAGTAAATCCTGAGGAGGGTGGTTTTGCTTCCTCAAATGGTTTCAGGCTAATGAATGTATTGTTAAGAGGTAGGAAAATGGAGATGTTTACTTGCATGACCTATGATTGTGAGAAAATTTTAATTTCTTGGTAGAATGTGACCTGAAAGATATATTATAAGAGTCTTAAACCCACTGACCTATTGCCCACAAAAATATTTTCCTATGAGACATTTCTTAATCAAGGATCTAGCTTCCTGAGAAACTTTGTAGCAGCTTTCCCTCTATTATGCTTACTCTGAAAATACATGAACTTGAATTCTTCTTGAGTATAAGCTTTTTTTTCCTAATCAAAATAATTCTTTAGGGACCCATTTAAAGTCCTTCAGTTTTATTGTTTGCCTTGATGCATAAGGGAATGTATTCATTAAATTGACTTGTACAGAAGCCTGGATTAATTTGGTCATTATCATATTAGCTGATGGGGAGGGGGCAGCTCTCCGCATGAGATTTTCAGGTGACCCTTAACTTGGTGTCAGTTTCTTGGCTTGGTGAAAGATTCCCTAAGATCACTAACACTACACAAGAGTAAACAAAGCTTTGACCCTGAGTTCTAATCCTTTCTGGGCTTTTGCCTGAGAAAGAAATATTATACTTGCTAACTGGCAAGATAACTCTGTACTCACTTTCCCACCTCATTAAGTCACATTTTGCAAAAACATCCATTATCTATGGGGACTATGTAATGACATTCAACTGTGAAAAATTAAAAACCATAACTAGATTTGGGGGGATCTTTCAAAGTTCAAAGGGGCTTCTTGGGTTGTAATAGTCCTCTTACCCAAGGTAATGGGTAAGCGCCCTTCAGGCTGGCAGCTTTTACTTTGCTTCAAGGTCATGATGTTGGAGGAAGATTCAAGAATCAGCTAAAAACATCAGTGGTGGGCTTTTTTATCTGACCTTATTGGGTTTAATTAGATTAGATGAGAAGAACCAAATATTAAAGGGAGGAACATATTTCTCTTTCCCAGTTTTCAGAAAATACTTTGGATGAACATTTTACTCTACCTAACTCCCAACTATCATCAGCAGACAGACATCTCCTAGGTGTAGACCACTTTCCGAGGAAATGGCAATTGCCATTTCCCTACTTTATTAATAGTGAAGAACTGAAAGTATTCATGACTTAGAAAAACCTGACCACTTGACCAAACTAGACCATAGAGCCATAAGAGATTAGTTAGCCCTCAACTTTCAGCCCTTGACATTTTGCTAGAAGAAAATTCTGAATCATACTGTCATTTCTTTACTACCACAGGCAGTTTTCCCTTAACCTCTAAGTGAGTTTGCAATATTATCAGTGCCCAAAATGCCATGTGAACTAAAAGCAGGAAGCCACATGTTGAAAGAGAAATCACTCTGACTCTCCCTTACAAAAAGTCAAAATCTCAGTGGATGGATTCTCCTGGTCCATTTTTCCTTTCACAAGTCCCCAGAGTTGTCATAAGATACCTTAAAGCCAATCCGTTTACAGATACCAAAAAGCACATGAAACAGGCTGCCAATAGTGCCAAAGGCAGTGTCCAAGAGGAGATAGAAAGTGCCCCCCAGGCCCACAGCAATATCTTTAAGGACAGTTGGGATGGCACAAACTGTATACATTGGGAAACTGACAATGTCCACAAGGACTCTGATAGGGATACTCAGAATTCGGCAAATGGTTTTCAGTAGGCAGCAGAGGATGCGTAGAACGGCCCTGATGATTTTGACAATGACCTTGACCACTTTCCAGGGAATGCTCACCAATTCTTCCCCAATGGCCATGAAGTATGACACTGTTGCTGAACACATCCTATGGATGCCATTTTCCAGAATACTGACAAGTTGCTTGGTAATGTGCCACAGGCAATAGAGAACATTTTTCAGGATTCCAACCATGAGGTAGTATATTAATTGGAGAAGCTTGACAAAAGGGGTAGCAACAATGCTGCCGATTGTTCTGAGCAAGCTCCCCTCATTGGCTTCCTCTGGCAATGACAGAGCAGACCGTTTGTTCCGCGTACTGGATAATTGGCTAGGACTTGACTTAGCCTGGACCACTCTTTCTTCATCCTGTACACGGTTAACCATCTCTAATATTTTTTTCATTTTCTCTGTGTCCTGGTCCGCTTCCCCACAATTGTTTTGGAACAGCTGAGTCCCAGATGGAAGCAGCTTTTCAAGATCTTTCACCATCACGTCTTCTATGATATCCCCATCCCTCATATGCTTAATGAATCCCATAGCCCACCCTCCAGGAACAGCACAGCAAGCAGCCAACCAAACAAAGTCAGGGACAGACAGTTTGTCCTTAACTCTGTGGTCTGAGGGCATTGCTCCTGCAATGACATACAGATCATCCCCATTACCACAATATGGGGCCAAGGCAAGATCCATTAGGCTATTCACATTCATGTACCACCTTTCCCTTAATGACTGGGTCATAGGTACAGCATTAGTGAGGGTGTATGTTGCCACCTGGAAATCATCACTGTTAAGGGAGCTGAGGTACAGTTGTCCTTTTTGGTAATCAGAATCCAGGTAGTCAGTACTTAGGGCTTGTTTGCTTCCAAGATTGTCTACAGAGTTAACAGCATCTGCTTCATTCATCATTTCTCCAAAGTTGCTGTTAGGATCATCTATCTGAAAGATAAGAGAGAATACTATATTTAATTAAGTAAAAATCCCATAAAACATGTCCCTGGCAAAAGTAGCACATTCTTCTAAAGGACATTAAGTACCTATTGTATGCTGAGCACTGGAGCTGAACAAAAGGGAAAGTCCAAAGCTGAATAAAAAGTATAATTGGAGGTGCCTATCAGTTAGGAAATGGCTTAATAAATTATGGTATGTGAATGTCATGGAATAATAGTGTGCTGAAGGAAATGACGGAGAGTTTCTTTTTTTGTGCATGCAATCACATAAAATATATTTCCATATTAGTCATGTTGTGGAAGAAGAAACAGACCCTCTCCCAAAAAAAGAAAAAAAAAAGCATGAAAAAATAAAATGAAAATAGTATGCTTTGATCCACATTCAGACTACATCAGTTCTTTCTCTAGATGTGGATAGTATTTTTCATCATGAGTCTTTTGGAACTGTCTTCCATCACTATATTGCTGCGAATAGCTAAGTCATTCATAGCTGATCATTGTAAATATTACAGTTACTGTGTACGACATTCTGATGGGGCCAGTTTCAGAGAAACAAGGGAAGACTTGTATTAATTGATTCAAAGTAAAGAGGACAGAATCAAGAGGATACTTTATACTATAACATTAACAATATAAAAATAAATTTTGAAAGACTTAAGAATTCTGATCAGTCCAATGATTCCAGAAGGGTGATGATGAAGAATATTATCTACCTCCTACCAGAGAGATGATAGACTATGCAGAATGACACACATTTTTAGATAAAGTCAATATGGAAATAATGTTTTTCCTAGCAATGAATATTTGATACAAGGATTTTGTTTTTCTTTTTTTCCCCTGGGGCATCAGGAAATAAAACTGGCAGAGAGAAAAAAATACTTAATCACAGTGTCCTTGTTCACATGTGGCTTCCTGTTTAATAAAAGCACAATCCATAAACATAGGCAACTCCAATACATAATACTACATGACAAGGTCATTAAAAATAAAAATAGAATAAATTATACTGTGAGGTTGTCCTTACAGTTTAAGAGGGAAGGTCATCAACCACTGGGGAGTAGTCACCATTTTGTTAAGGAGGTAGCTTTTTAGTTAGGCTTTAAAGGATAGGTAGGAAATTGAATAAGAAATTAGGGAAGAGGGAGGACATTCCAGTCATAGAAACATGTTTGGTTCTGACAGGGGTCATAATGAAAGATCTTCATGTGTTACTATGGACTGGAAGCATTTTTAAAACTCCTGTAATTTCAGGAATTACAACAGTTATTGTAACACTGAGCAAATGATAGTTCATCCCATTTATACATCCAATTTAGCCTGGCATTTTGGAATATAGATGTATAATACCAGTGCTATTGATTATAAACCCAAAGGATCCATTCAGAGAGAGGCAACTGGATTCAACATACAGAGAGCTGGCCTCAGAATCAGGATGACCTGTGTTTGAATTCCACCTCTGATATACCCTACCTATTGGAAATCACATAACATCCCAGTCCCCCTCCACCATCATGGTCTCGAAGACTGAGTTGCAGAATGGTTGCTAAACTGCACTGGTGAAAGGAGTTTCTTCAGCAGGGAGTTTCCTACATGGATGAAATCACATGTCCAAAAAAACCAAAACAAAACAAATCCAATTATAAAGATGAAAGTTACAATGAGAAGTCTGTTCTGTATTCAGTGGAACTGCATGACCTAAATGCTGATTGTGAGTGCTAATGTGGGGAGTTACTGAAATCAGCCCAAGAAAATGACATGTAAGATTGTTTTTGCTTGCCTGAGTAACCATCAGAGAATCCATCAAAATGATGTAGCAAAGAACATGCTTTCCACCACTACAGTCTTCAGGCTGGCACAGTCATGTCATAATTTTGCACATATGATGTCACCTGTCCTACCATAGCCATGGTAATAATAGGTAATAATATAGAAATATTACTTTTGGGATGACTTTCTGAGGGATTTCCTAGAAACTAAGACCAAAGTTATAGATGCCCATTGACCAGCTCCACTTCATCAGGAGTCAGTTGTTTCCAACTAAGCGGTAACTATTTCCAATACAATTCAACATGCATTTGTTAACCACCTTTATATGCAAAGTTCTATATTAGGTGCTGGAGAGCCAAAAAAAAAAAAAAAGCAGAGGCAGAAGATGGAATGTTGTATATAGGGAACCCCAAGTAGACCAGTTTAGCTGAAGATCAGTGGGTATAAGAGGACTATGTAATATAACATAATCTATGAAAGACAGGTTCAAATCAGACAATGAAGGGTTTTAAATGCCAAACAGAGGATATATGGGTATGGGTGTGCGAGTATGTGTTTGAAAGTATGAATGTAGGTATGAGTCAGAGTAGACACATCTTTAGGATTTACAAAATCTTTACAAACTGGAATTCCATGTCTGTTGCTATTTGTCCTAATCCTTCCCACTCCTCCACTGAATCAGAATCTGACACATTAGGAGGTCATCAGATGAAATATCACCTCACCTACTTAGAGGTAAAGGTTTGCAAAGGCTCTCTCTCTAACTATATCCCCACATCAGCTCAAACACCCCACAATCCTGTCAACTGGGAAGCTTAAAAAAAATAGCCTTGGATTTGTCTTTAATCTTCCATGGTTTTATATATTTCATGGCTCCTTTGGGGAAAATTTTTCAGTAAGACTGAAATAACTAAACATTAGAATGAAAATGAGAAAAGTTGATCTCAATACACTCATAAAAATTAGAACTGCAATTCAAGAAATCAACAGAAACCAATGGTTGGCTAAAATTCAAGACACACATTTGTAGTAAAATTTTATATGCTGTGGTGTGGATAAACACATGTATTATTTTAATCAGGGCATTTAAATCAAACTAGGGAGAAAGAACTGAGTTTAGGGGTGGTTAGGTGGCGCAGTGGGTAAGAGTGCCGGCCTTAGAGTTGGGATGACCCAGGATCGAAACTGGCTTCAGAAAATGAGCACCCACACATAAATAATGACTAGCCATGTAACCTTGAGCAAGTTACTTAACCCCAATTGCTTTAAAAAAAAAAAGAACTGAGTTTAGTGTTGATTCTTAGGTACTTATGCACTTTTAAAATATCCAAACCAGGGCAAAAGTGAACCTTGACTGTATTCTGTTTGGACTTAATTTCTTGATGGCATTTATTTTTCAAATGACTGGTATTTATAGACCAAAATATTCATAGCTGTGTTTTTAGTGGCAGCAAAAACAGGAAAATAGGTGCCCATTGATTGTGGAATGGCTAAAATAAATTTAGCTTATAGAAATTAATGGAGTATTCCTACACCATAAGAAATTAAGAATATGAAAACATACCAGAAGCATGGGGAGATAAGTCTTGATGAAGTAAGCAGAAAACAATATACACAATGACTACAACAAAGTAAATGGAAAAAAACCAAAAAACTGAAACAGAACACCATAAGAATATAATAGCCAAGGTTGGCAATAGAGAAGTTGAAAAAATACATTTCCCTCCCATATTTGCATAGGTGGGAGACTAAGGTATGAGATATACCATATACTGTCCTACATGGTTGAACTGTTGCTGGTTTTCTTGAATTGCTTTTCAAATCTTTGTAGCAAGGGATAGTTAAATGGATAGAGGAGGGATATATTATGAAATGAAAGCAATATAAAAACAAAAGATATCAATAATTTTTTTTTTTTGAAAAATGAATGGAGTTGGATGGACTTGTTCTCAAGCTGTCAACTTAAGGTGGCGATGGAGGACACTGGGAGATTTGGGGATTTTTTTTTTTTTGCGATTTTTGGAGGGCAATTGGGTTAAGTAACTTGCCCAAGGTCACATGGCTAGGTTTTTTCGTTTGGGTATGCATTAAGTGTCTGAGGCCGTTTCCGAACTCAGGTCCTTCTGACTCCAGGGCCGATGCTCTACTCACTGCGCCACCTAGCCGCCCCTGGGGATGTTTTTAAAAAATGTTTTGATCTACTCCCCTTTCTCTGAAATGAGCTTCTCTTCTCTGGGCCCCTACTTTTGTTTTCAGTGGTCTCCTCAGGGCAGGATATTATTAATTAGCTTTCATTTACATGTATGCATCTTTTCTGCCCAACTATAGTATAAACAAGAGGAAGACAAGAACTGTTCACATACATATTCACATACACCCAAAGTATAGGAATAGGGGGAGGGGAAAGGTAAGGGAAAGGATGCATAGTCCTTTGCACAAAGGTGCTCAACTAATATTAGCTCATTAAATTCTTATCCAAAGACCCAAGTAACCAGCCCTTGCAGAGAGGCAATAGGTATACACAGGATTTTTCTAGAATACAGAGTGAAGAGAACTGGGAGGGAAAAGTTAAATCAAACAATAAAATTTATTGAAAATGTACTGTAGAGGGAGCCATAGGTGACATTTCTGTAGTAGCTTTAGTCCTTCTCTGTCTCCAGCCAAGCATTTACTTCAGAAGCTCTCTAGCCCCATACCTTGCTTCACAAATTGGCTGTCATAGAGGAAAGCTAAAAATTCCATTCTTTTTGTAGAATATTGCCTTACTTGCAAAATTATAAAGAATAAGCATGGTTTGAAAGAAGACATATGGGAAGACATTCCTGCCGCATTTCTTTGCTGAGATGGGAGGTCCACAAATGTTGTATACTGTACATATTTTCAGACTTTTTTGATGTATTATTTTTCTTCATCCTTAAAATATTAGTTATTATATGGGATGGTTCTCTGGGAAGGAAGGAGTGATACTGGGAGTGAACACAGTATTGTTAAAAAAAAAAACTTAATAAAATAAAGGAATATTGCCTCAGCTCCTAGATAGTTGGGTGATAAGCACCATGGAAACATAAACTTGAGTTCCTTAATCATAATAACAGCCATGTGATCAGGACATTGAGCAAGAACTAAGGGTCAACAGAGCTTAAAGCCTCAAGGCCAGAAGTCTTTAAGTTGTGAACCAAGGTTGCTTATCATACTACCTGGCACATAGTAGGCATTTCATAATTACTTATTGACTGACTAAATGACTGACATGCACAAGATAGAGAAAGAGACATATGTTTTTGGACATGACTTCTATATGGATTTGTTTTACTTGACTAAGTTTGTTTGTTTTTCCTTTTTTTGGAGGGCAATCAGGATTAAGTGACTTGCCCAAGGTCACACAGCTAGCTTCTGTATTAAGTGTCTGAGGCCAGATTTGAACTCAGGTCCTCCTGACTCTAGGGCAGGTGCTCTATTCACTGCAGCACCTAGCTGCCCCCTAAGTTTATTTGTTAAAAGGGTTTTTTCTGTTTCCCTCAGTTTTTAATCAAAAGGGGGAGGGTCCAGGAGGATTAAGTAATAATGACCTAAAACAAGAAGGTCATTGAAACATTTTTTTTAATGAACAGGAGAGAATAGAAGGATGTTCAGAAAAAAGTATAGACAAGCAGAACAGTTTTGAAAGTAATGTGTGGAATTTATTATATACTTTTTAAAAAGCAAGTGGTAGGAAATGGAGATTCACTGTTTCATATAAAACTCTATGGGAGTTCTGCTGTATATTTGGAAGTGTTATTTTTTGGTGTTTCAAGTTCAGAATAAACAAATACAGTTTTTAAAAAAATCTAATTTGACTTTGTTCATTAAAGTAATGAATGTTATTTTGACCCTCAGCATCTTTTGTTTCCAAAGAAACTTTTGGACTAGTTGAAATAAAGCACTCTCTTATTTAGAAAAGCTGAAAAGAAGTACAATACAGTAATGAAATAAACAACTCTCCACCCAAAATATCCCTAGTGGAGGCAGCCTGGTGAAAGAGTGTTGAACTTCTATTAGGCAACAACATAATGTAATATGATATGATGTATAACATAATATGATGGTGATGATGATGATGATGATGATAGCATTTATATAGCACTTTAAGGTTTTTAAGTGCTTTACAAATTTTATCTCATTTTATCCTCACAACAAACCTGGGAGGTAGGTGTTATCTCTGTTTTCAGATTAAAAAAAAAACTGATCCAGATAAAGATTAAGTGATTTGCACAGGGTCTTAGAGCTAGTAAGTATGTGAGTCTGGATTTGAACTCAGGTCTTCTTGACTCTGGGTCCAGCACTCTATCCACTGCACTACTTAGTTGCTAAACTTAATCTCTCTGTGCTCCTATTTCACCATTCATACTATGGGCGTAGTAAGACTTAAACTGGCTGGGAATCCCTTGTCCATATATGCACTTACTCCCTCTAATAACTAGATACATTTTAATATCTTTTTGAGATAACAATTTGCTGATCCTATGGGAAGGATCTACAGTGCCTGGAATGAAATAAGCTCTTAATAAATGCTTGCTGAAGAAATGAATGAATATCTAAAAATACACTCTCATTTCCATAAAATTTCCAAGTAGTGTATGTGACGTGTTATTAATGTGATTATCATCAGTAATATTTCATTACAAAATGCAATTTTTTTCACCTTTCTACTTTGAAATATGAAGGGTAGACGTATTTTTCCAGACTCTCCATAGGGACTGTTTAATGATCTAATTATTGCATTTACTGTCATGCACTGACAACACAGCTCCCCAGAGGAAGAAGCATAGCTAGGAGGTAAGAGATGATTTCAGATTCCCATGGGTCTCTGGGCTACACCTACCTTTTTTCATATGAAACCAGGCCACTGTTTGGTCTCCAAGAGTGCTCTGCTTGGTGATACACACAAACTCCCTCTGACCCATCCCCCAAGCAACTGCCTATGTCATTTGAAATCATTCCTCACCACTCTTTCTCAATCTCATTCATCCTCCTCCTGGCCCTTTATTGTACACATTCTTCAGAGATCTGACCTTGACTGAATGTCTTGTCTTCATGCTCTTTCCCTTGGAAATCTAATTCATTCCAATGACTTCAACTGCCACATTTGTACAAATAACACCCAGATCAAGGCTTCTGGTCTAATTCCCTCCTGAGCTCCAGGACCACCAATCCAAACTCCCAAGAGGGTATTATCTGACTATCTTGCCAGAACCTCAAAAGCAGCTTAACTCAAACAGAGCTTGTTATCTTTTCCCCTAAACTTGTTCCATCTTCTGACTTTGCTTGTTTCTGTCATTGGCACTGCCATTCACCATGCCTCTCATGTTTATAAACATATTTGTATTTAAATCTAGTTTAAATCAAATTCACTTGCAAGTAAAGACATCACCCTCCTGATGTCATTGGTGTTCTTTGAGAAACAAGAATGAACAACAACAAGCTTTAAAAGTCCATGGTCTCCCACTGTACACTCAGGGCCATCACTAGTCATTTTGACCCATGCCTCATCAGTGGATTCCAATGACTCTGGAGGAGACAGTGGGGCTGATGACTTTGCACAGTTCTGCCTCACTTAAATCCAATTCACTTGCAAGTCAAGACATATTTTCTGACATCATAGGTCTTCTTTGAGAACCAAAGGACACACAACAAACAACAACGTTTGTAACCTTAGACTTATCTTTGATTCTTTCCTCTCCCATACTTCCCCTCTCCAATCAGTAACCAAGCTCTTTCTACTTTACTTCTTCAGCATCTCACATCCATCCCTTCTTCTCTATTACCATTGCCACTATCCTACAATAGGTTTCATTATCATCCACCTATTGTACTTTTTAATGAATCTTCCCCTCTCTGCTCTCTGTTATCCTCTCCGCCCTTCCTTTCACATACATATAAACCATCATTCACATCATTCCCAGATAATCTCTCTTATATTTCATTCTCTGGATTTTGCAACCACACTTCAGCTGCATTCTCCTTTAGGCTCTGTGGCTTCCTTCTCTTGTTGGTGAATTTGTTCCAGAACTTCCATTTTGGAAAAGGTCCCAGACTACCTTGCTTTACTTTCCATACTTTGCCCCCATACTTAAGCTGCTTCTTCCTTTGTCCCCTGTAACCTCTTTCTCTCATTGTTGAATCCCTCATAAAATTTCCATTTTGAGGAAGAGCTAAGGTCAGCCATCCTTCATTCTCCAGACTTTGCTCCTATGTCAGTTTTCTCTCCCCGTACCTAGCTTTTCTGGTTCTTTATAGTGTTTTGTCTTCTCCCTTTAGAATGTAAGCTCCTTGAGGGAGAGAACTTGGGTTTTGTTTTTGTTTTTTGGTTGTGTTTGTATACCCCTCACACTTAGCATAATGCCTGGCATATAGTAAGTGCTTGATAAATGCTTGCTGACTTGACTTGTGTCTGGTTATCTCCAGCAGTATGCTGCTATATATTTAACAATCAGCACTTCAGAGATACATTCAGAAAATGTATGAAGGTCAAACTTTTAGGTTTAATTTATATTATTAACATTTTCTCTATTGCTTTCTTGGGGCAACTAGGTGGTGTAGGAGATAGAGTACTGGGGCCTGGAATCAGAAAGACTCCTTTCCCTGGGTTCAAATCTGGCCTCAGACATTTACTAGCCTTGTGACCCTGGGCAAATCACTTAGCCCTGTTTGCCTCTGTTTCCTCACCTGTAAAATTTGCTGGGTAAGGAAATGGCAAACCACTCCAGTATCTTTGCCAAGAAATCCCTGAGGTCAGGAAGAGTCAGACATGACTAAAACAACTCAACAACAACAACAAAACTTATTACTTTCTTAATTCTACACAATCAACAAAACAATAAAGCAAATTGTAATACAGAGTTTGCCTATTTCCAAGATATAAATGCTCACACTGAAAATTTAACAATCAACTCTCTCCAATGGTTTGAAGTGGCTCCAACATACTCCTGATTATATCATTACTCTGCCTAAAAGTCTTTGGTGGTTTCCTATTGATTTCCACTGCCTGACATTCCAAAACTCTCCAGAGTCTAGGACTTGTCTTTTTAACTTTCCAGCTTTATCTCTTATTACTCTTATTTATTATTCTCCTCTAACCCTTCCATTAACCCTACTCTGTGCTCTAACTAAACTTCACTATTCCCTTCCTCCTGACAATGCCCTGTACTCTCCCTCCTCCATGCCTTTGCTCACACTGTTAGCTGTGCCTAGAAAACTTTTCTTTCCCCTCTTTATCTATTACATCTCATACTGTCCTTTAAACATCAACTCAGATACCACCTTCTCTGATTCCCTGTCAAAAATAATGTTATCTCAAGACTTCTTATAATGTTTTGTTTTTTGACTCTAATAAACCTCTTATATAGTATATATTAAACATAGATGTCTGTATTTGTGTAGAGGACTGTAGACTCCAATGAGTGCAGACATCATGTCTTATTTAAACTTTGCATCTCATCCAGTATCTAGCTCAATGCTTTATACAGAGTAAGCACTTAATAAGAGCTTGTTCAATGAAATGAAAGATTAAATTAGAATGAGAGTTCAGGACAAAGTAAATGGGTGAATGGTTTGTCCTTGGAGCTATAGGTCTGAATAATAAGAGTAAGCCAAGCAAAAGGTCTAAAAATAGGGTGAAGATATACAATAGTGGCAGAGGATCAGAAGTCTAGGGTAGGCAGGCTCTTGTTAGCTAACGGGAAAACAAAATGATAGATACATACAGAAAAAACACCATTTTGAAAAAGGTCCCAGACTGCCATGCTTCACTCTCCATACTTTGCCTCCATAGTTAAGCTGCAATCCTCCTTTGGCCCCTGTGCAATAAAACCTATGCAATTAAACTCAACCTTTTGTTTCACTAAAAATCATAAGATTATAAATTTAGAACTAGAAAAGACCTTAGAGGCTCAACCCTTTCATTTGACCGATAAAGAAACCGAGGCACAAGAAGGTTATGATTTGCCCAAAGTCATACAAGTAAAAAGTGGCAGAGGATTTGAACCCACTAACTCCAACTTGAACTAACCCACTGACTCCAACTAATCCAGCATTCTTTACACTGTATCACCATACCTCCTTAAGGATTTGTTAAATCTTTGTTCTCAAGAACAAATTTTCAAGTACAACATTCTATCTGACAAAGTCTTTAAGTAGACAAAGCCAGTAGCAATAACAGAAAGGGAACAAAAGGAAGAACACTTTTATCCATGCTACTAGGATGATTTTTTTCCAGGCCCTGAAGGCAGTTTGTTTTCCTGCTTAAAACATGAACAGAAGATTGACCTAAAACAGGAATATAGAGAGCTGGGAAAATGGCATCCAAGAAATGTTCATTCAGTGATTCTGTGTATGATCAGCCTAAAGAAGGGAATAGTAAGGTCATTTCACAAATACCATAGACACTTAAGCAACCAGTCTGTGACTGCTTCTCTAAAGTAATCATTCTGGACCAAGGGACTGCTGTACCTCTATAAAGACTGAGGGAATTAGCCGGAGCACCAAGGACTATCTCACAGCACCCCAGTCCATCTATCTTAGATTATTTTGAGCAAAATGATCTCTGCAGAAAGGCTAAAGAACTGAAATTATATAGTCTGGAGGAGAAAAGGTAGAGGGAAGTGGGGGGTGTTTAATTATAGTCTTTAAATGTTTAAGTGATTACTCTACACAAAGATGGAGAGCAACAGGGAATTTAAAGTGCAGCATAAGAAAATGTTATCCACAACCAGAGAAAGAACTATGGAGTCTCAATGCAGATTGAAGCATACTATTTTTTTGTTTGTTTTTTTCTTTCTTTTCTTGTGGTTTTCCCCTTTTGTTCTGATTCTTCTTTCACAACATGACCAATGTGGAAATATGTTTAACATGATTATACATGTGTAATCTATATGAGATGGCTGTTTTGGGGAGGGAGGGAGAAAAATTTGGAACTCAATATCTTACAAAAAATGAATGCTGAAAACTATCTTTACTTGTAATTGGAAAAAAATAAAACACTATTAAGGGCAACAACAACAAAAGTCCAGCATAAAAAAAAAATCCTTCTTGAAAGGCTTATTAAACACAGAAGGGAAGCTATGGAATCTCCTTCCCTGGAGAATTTTAAGCCAAAGATTTTAAGATTTAAGCATCTGCCAGGATGGTTTAGTCCAGATACTTCCCAACAAGACAGTATAAATTAGACGTCCTCTCCAGCTCCCTCTTGACCCTGTGGTTCAATTATCTAGGTAATGTTTCAGGCTATTTCTATTTCAGTGGAAGAGATGCTGGAAGAAGAATGGAGTGGTGAGAAGGATAAATGAAATAGTTTTGTTTCTACTGCATTAAAAAATCTTTAAAATAGTTATTTATTTATGGGCATAAAAGGGATTACTTTGCTATCAGGTTGCCAATTGGACCATGCTTTTCTCTTTGTGGAATCCTATCGAATCCTAAGAGCTAAAAGATCATCTATGCATAGCTCTGTGGAGATTACAGGACTCTCCTTAGGTCCTGTAAAATGCATTTCTGATGGCACTAGAAAGCAACAAAGATGAGAGGGCTTGTCATAAGTCCCATCAGAACAGACCACGGAAAGAATTAGTATATATTAAGATTACAGGAAGGAACTGCCTTTTCCCCTCTAGGAGTCAGGGTATTAGTAGAATTGAAGAAATGGGAGGAGTCAGATAAAGGGGAGGGTGGAGAACAGAGAGATCAAGCTTGGGGCAGGACTTGATTTATTGTGTGCCAGAATCTTCAAAAAAGGAATAGTCTAGAAACTGACCTACTAGGTGGGCGGAGGTGGAGAATAAACACCGAAGTTCTTTTCTTTTGGCTTCTAAAATATCTACCCTTTCCCAGGGAACAAAAATTTCTTTTGTAGAATTAAAACATCTTGGTTTTAAAAGGAAAGAAAAAAAAAGCAACGAGATTTTCCTGCCCCCCCCCCCCATTCTTTTGCCTTTTTTCTTCCAAAACCTGCTTATTGGAGAAAGACACTTGACCAAAGGGAAAAAAGGGAAAGAAGCAAATCTCTCTAAGCCAGGAGTTCCATGAAAAAAGAGATAATGGAATGGTGCCATGTGTTCATGTCTTTTACCCCCTGGCAAATGATAGAATAAGCGAGATAACCATTTGTAATGTCCTCAAACATAATATTAACAGATCATTCTTCCTGCTTGGAGCCTAATGGCAAAGATTACATAATAAGTGAAATGTGCAGGGCACTTGCATTTAGGGAGACCTAGAGTGAAGGACCAACCCTGTCCCTTACTGGGTGGGTGGCCTTAGGCAAGTTGTTTAAACTCGCTGAATTTCTATTTTTCAGGAGTCAAGAAACCTGGGTTTTAATCCCAGTTCCACCACTTTGTCAACATCATTTAACTTTTCTGGGCCTCAGCATCTGCAGTTGCAAAATTAGGGAATAGGATTAATATCCTGTACAACTTTTACATCCTATAATGTTTGTACTACCAACCTCACAAGGCTGTTGTGAAGATCATGATGAGATTAATTAAAAATAGATAACATTTATTAAGAGCTTACTATGGTCAATAACTGTGCTAAGAGTTTTACAAATATCTCATCTGATCCTCACAACGCTGTGAGGTAGGTACTATTGGGATCCCCATTTTACAGATGAGGAAGCTGAGGGGAACAGAAGTTTTTGCTGTGTTCTTTAAGTGATTTGCACAGTGTCACACAGCAAGTGACTGAGACTGGATTTGAATATGTATATGGTATATGTGTAATATATAATATGTATAGTATATGTATGATATATAAGCAGAACGTATTCATATTATATATGTACATATGTATACATATAACTCAGAATATGTGTAAATAAATCAAACAATACTACATATGAACATATGCATATAAATGCATGTAATATACTAAATGAATGTATACAAAATGTAAATATATAGTGCATAGAGCTAGATCATTATGGAAAAATTTTGAAAGTATAGCATTATGTAAATTTGAGAAGTTGCTATTAGCAAAGTAAATTGACTTGTATCAAAAAGTATATCTAGGACTTTTTTTTTTTCAGGTAACTTTTACTTTTAAAAATTCCAGGACTCAAGCTTTCTTAGTAAATCTTAGTAAAAAGAGCCAGTTCTTTTCAAACATATATAGGATTTCATTAGCTTCTCAGCTTACATCATTTCTACTGCTTAGGTTTCTTTTCTTATGATTCACAGCAGGTTAGTTTCTATACTGGGTATTGTTTTCATTTCCAGAGGTTTGATGATTCTTGGCATTTCATTTTATTCACTGAAAATGATCTCTCCATTCTCCCGTAGTGTTTTGCACCTCTCTATTTCAATAGAATAAGCATTTTGAAACATACACTATATGCAAGGTATTGTACAAGGCACTGGGAAAGCCATTGTGCCAATGACACAAACCAAGAATGTCTGCCCTCAGGTTTACATTTTACTGGGGGAAACAACTACGGGTGATACACATGGTTATTTAAGGAAGGAGAAGAGCACTATCAGTCACTGGGGTGGGGGTAAAGGTAAGGAAGATGTTGCCATAGGAGCCAGCAATTAGTCAAGCACCTCAAAGCTAGGGAACTCTAACATGCAGAAGTAAGGACATCATGCTTTTCAGGTAAGGGGGATATTGTTGTGGGAGGTAGGGACATAGAATGCTGAACCCTAATTCCCAAGCTGGAAGCAATCTCTCCTTCCTCTGAATTCTCACTGTATTCTGTACTTTCATCATCTCTATTTTGGATCTTAGTAACTTTTTATTCTTCTTTTTTCCCTCACTAGGCCTGAGACTTCTGGGCTTAGATTCCTCTTTTCTTTATCCTCCTTAATCATAAGCATTCATCACCTGACTCACACATTGCTGGCAAAAAGCAAGTGACTTAAGGCCTATTTCACCATCAAAGAAAGTTTGGTACCAAAATGTTGGCCAAATTGGACTGAGCATCAAAGACGAGACCAAGAATAGAATGAAGCCCTATTTAATTTCTATGACAGTTTAGAATTTTAGGACTACTACTAATGGGCAAGTAAGCCCTAGAACTTCAGGAAAACTTACCATCCTCCACCCCTCCCCAGCCCCAGTCCTTCTTTCAACCCAGCCCCAACAGCCTTCAATCCAGGGAAGTAATCTCTATACATAGGACCTTAAAACGACTGTGAAAGACCCTGGTCCCTTAGCAACAACAGCTACTGAAGACAGAAAAGTCCTCAGCACTAATGTCCATGGAATCATAAAATGGTTCAAAATTAAAAGCAGATATGATTTTATCAGTATATATGACATTAAAGAAGATGCATTGCAGGAACGTGCCAGAAATTACCTGATTATTAAATTTGCGTTGTGAACATTTATGTCTCAGCAAATACTACAAATTGGTGTTTTATTATTTTGCTAATTTTCTTAGAACGTTAGAGGTTGGCTAACTATAGCCTGAGTCCAAGGAGTCCAAACAAATTAGGCCTGTGGCCCAAACCTGTTTGTGTACTCCCAGAGCTAAGAATAGTTTTATATTTGTAAATAAAGTTTTATTGTATTTAAAAATGTAAAAAATGTAAAAACCAGTGAGAGAGTGGTTAGGCCAGTTAGTGTACCCCTGCTAGACTTTAAGATGGAGTCTGGATGAATGATGGAGAAAATATTAATAGTGAATATTAAATTTAAAAATGTGTCATGCCTCCGGTTGTTAAACATTCACCAGCACTGTGCTCCTCCCCCTCCTTACCATCTGCCTAGTCATTCATTGCACCTTAAGGACCAGAGACCTTCCATCCCACTTGCAGCTAAAACTGCCTTAACTGCCATTCCCTGCTCTTAACATAGTGCTTTGCACATAGTAAGCGCTTAATTAATGCTTTAAAATGCTTTTATAGTCATTCATTCAGACTGAAAAGGACTTGGAAAGGCCATGTGGTCAATGCAAGGGCAATTCAGCATTTCTTCTTCAAAGCCAGTGGAGATCTGATCTTTCCTGCTTAAGCTCAAAGTTTGTTAAATATCTACTGTGCATAGGGCCCAGTGCTTCATGATAAGGCAAGTGTAAATGTTAGATAAGTCACAATTCTGTGTCATAGACAGGGAGCTAGAAGGGACCTTAGGAGTCATCAAGACCAGCTCCCTCGTTGTACAGATAAGGACATAGTCACGGAGTGATTAGGTGACTTGCTCAGAATTTAGGTCTTCCTGACTCCCATCTCAGCTCTCTACCCAACAAGCCATCTAGGTGCTTTTGAGTTTATACTCTAGTAAAGACACAAAAGAAATACACGGATAACCATAACATACACAATAAAGAGTGCATTTTTTATTATTTAGTAATTTTTCAGTCGTGTCTGACTCTTTATGATCCAATTTGAGGTTTTCTTGGCAAACATACTGGAATGATTTGCCATTTCCTTCTCCAGCTCATTTTACAGATGAGGAACAAAGGCAAACAAGGTTAAATGACTTGGCCAGGTTCACACAGCTAGCAAATATCTCAGACCAGGGGTGGCTAGGTGGCTCAGTAAATAGAGCACCAGCCCTGGAGTCAGGAGGACATGAGTTCAAATTCAGCCTCAGGGACTTAACCCAAAAACTAGCCGTGTGACTGTGACCATGGGCAAGTCACTTAACCCCAAATTGCCCTACCTTCCCTTCCCTAAAAAAAAAAAAAAAAAAAAAAAGCAAATATCTCAGACCAGATTTGAACTCAGGAAGATGAATCTTCTTGATTCCAAGTCTGGCACTCTATCCACTGTACCACCTAGCTGCCTCTCAATAGTGCATTAGAGAGGTGTAAAATAAAGGGTGGGACAGATAAGAAAGTAGGTGGTATTTAAGTCCAGCTTTAAAGGGGGAGGAAGTATTAAGCAGGCAGAAAGGAAAGTGGTAAGAGGTCACTCCAGGCAGAAAAACAACTGGAGCAAAAATGGGGGGCAGAAAAGCACAGTCCAAGTTGGGGGACCAAGAATATTCCAGCTGAACTGGGCTATTGCATGGAGGAAAGTGAAGTGAGAGAGGGGCAGGAGGGAGGATGCTGCAGAACTTTTCAAACTCCTGACAGAATTTTGTCCTCCTTGTGCAGATCTTGTGAAACAATTCCATTACTTCTTAGAAGTAATTCGAGGTTCTATGAAATTTTATTATAATAAAAATATATTCTAACATAATTTTAATACTGTTAGCAATATTAGCAGGGACAGAAGAACACATGATAATTTTTGTAAAGTGCTTAGTGCAATGCCTGGTACCAATGCCTGGTTGTTGTTCAGTTGTTTCCAACTCATGGGATTTTCTTGGCAAAGATACTGGAGTAGTTTGCCACAGAGATTCAGTGACTTGTCCAAGGTCAGACAGCTAGAACATTTTCTGAGGTTGGATTAGAACTCAGATCTCCTGACTCTAAGCTCAACACTCTATCCACTATGCCACCTAACTGCCACCCAAGTAGGTGCTTAAAAAATGCTTGTTACCTTACCCATTAGCTGTCATCTCCACTAAGTTCACATTACTACATACAATGCTCTATATTCCTAGTTTCCATTTCCCTGCCAAAAAAAGGCGGGGGGGGGGGGGGCGGGGCGAGGGAGGTAGGGGTAGAAGGGTGGGGGTTACATTCTCATATCTCTATTTTTGGGGCCATTATACCATCAACATATCTTAAGCCTCAGATTTGTTCAGTGGCCAGATTAGTTTGAGAAAAAATGGGCTAATGAAACCAAATGGCCAGCAGCAGCATCTTTAAAATGTATCATCACATGCATTAAATAAAAGTCAATCAAATCAGTATGTGAAGTGATTATAATGCTCCATTGGCCCCACTAATTATGATGTATGCGTCATCTTCAGACTAAGGGTAGCATCAAAGAACAAAATAGACTTTCTTTCCTGTTTCCCAAATGTTAGTGCCATGTGAAAACAATGATATCTATCCTTTTATTTTAACATCAACACCTGGCTACTAGGTAACTGTGTGACCCAATTACATATGTCAACAGACCTGTCAACTCAGCAAGAAAAATCCTTGTTTGGATTAATCCTTTCCCTGAATCAAATGTTATTCGCTGAACAGAATGGCCAATTCAGTCATCCTGTGTAGACAAGTTAATTCTTATGTAGGGGACTAAATGACTCCTCAGAGTAGATGTGTTGTTGGAGTAGATTGTGCTAGTCAGCAAACAAGCAATAAGGACACTGAAGGTCCCGTTCTTTCCAAACTAGCCTCACTGAAGTATCACAATGAACCAAATTGAGACCAAGCCACCTACATATATAAGAAGTAACCCCTAAATAAGAGGAAAATAAGATATAAGTACACACTGGAAAAGAATTTACAGAAAGCTACTGTATTTTTAAAAATACTACTACCATATTTTAAGGAAGAAACCTGCTACTGTTTTTGTTGTTTTTTTTTTTTAAATAAGTTCCTGCAATACATTAAAAAAAACGCAAAGGTCCCATATTAAGGCAAAAGGAATCCAGAAAAGTGGGGAAATTTAACGAGAACTGGGCTTTTTCGTGGCAGAGAAATATAACACATATAGGACACTATCTCTTGCCTGCTTACTACCAATGTCTCTCTCTCTGTGTATTTGTGTGTGTATGTGTGTTTAATATTTCACTCCTGGAGCAGCCTCTCACATTTGTCTGGAAAGCCTGAAACTCAACTACTCTGAGATCTCCATCAACTCTATGACTCACTTCTGTCTATTTTTCTACTCCACTCTAAACTCCAAGGAGATTCCTCTGTGGCTCTCATCAGTGGCCAGAGCCAGCAGTCAACACGTATTAAATTCTTACTATGTATAAAAAGGTACTATACTGGGCAATGGAGATAAAAAGACAAGTGGGACAGTCCCTGCCCTCAAAGAGTTTACTTTTGAATGGAAGAGATAGATACCATGCGCGCGCGCGCGCACACACACACACACACACACACACACACACACACACACACACACATATCAAAACAAATACAAAGTGAGCTTGGAGGCAAAGAAACTATCAACTGGAGGACCAGGAAAGGTCTGCAGAAGCTACTTTTGAGCTGAGTCTGAGCACCCCAGGAAGAGAGGGCAGCTAGTGGAAAGGAATGGAGTCTAGACATAAACAATTCTATGTGAATAAAAGCAAATAAGTCATATAGAGTGTGTGGAGTGGTATAATGTATAATAAGGCTGAAATAGCTGATAGACTGAGGCCAGGTAGTGAAGAACTTTAAATCCTAAATAAAAGAGTTTATGTTTTTATTTTAGAGGTAATAGGGAATTTTTTTGAGTTGGGGAATGGCATGGTCAGACCTGAATTTTAAGAACATTGCTTTGGCACCATTTGCAGGTTGGATCGGAGCAGAGAGATCAATTAGGAGGCTATTACCATAGTCCAGGGGAGAAGCAATGATGGCCTGCCATACAGTAGTGGCCTTTGACAGTGGAGAAAAGGGCAGGTACACAAGAGCTGTTGTGGAGTTAGAAATGACGAGATTTTATTTTATAAGGAGGAAACAGACTAAACCCTGGAACAAAATGCAAATTCTTTGGGATGTGGAACTCCCCGGGATTTCTTTTCCATGGTTAAGCTCTCTTCAGTTGTGGAAAAGTGGGAGAGAAATGTGGGATTGATGGAATGTATAGTGAGATCTTCTAAGACTCAAAAGGACTTAGAACACAGTTAAAGAAACTCTCTCATATTGTACAAGCAGGTTGGCGTATAATTGTTTGTTGTTGTTGTATACTTGTTTGTTGTTGTTGTGTGCGTACACTGGTGTATTACTTATGTTTCTGCTGTTGTTTCAGAAACTAAAAATGCTTCAATTTTGACTACCAGGAGGGTAGGAGGGAGGAAGAAAGGAAATAAGAAAGAAAGAAGAGACGGAGAGAGGAAAAGAGGAAGTAACTCTGAGTTTGTTCTCCTCCCTCTCAAATAACTCACTCTGCCAGCAAGAAAATCCATCTGAAGCTGTGGCTCAGGTAGGATCTTAACCATCTTCCAGTATTTGGCAGCCCTGGCTAAAAAGCTCCTACCCTTTCTAACCATCTACGTCAGCACCAAACCTCACAGCTTCACCTCTCATCTAATCACATAAGCAAGTTCTCACACTGCTGACCCACATTCTCATTAGTTTCCAAATGAGGTAGAGAGACAGTGTGGAGTATATAGTGGAAAGAGCACAGGACTTGGGATCCACCCGAGTTTGGATCCCATCTCAAACACTCACTAGCTGTATGACTCTGGAGAAGTAAATTAATTGTTTCTCAGCCTCAATTTCTTCATCTGTAAAACGAGGATGATAGTAGCATTTCTCTCATAGGGCTGTTTTAGGATCAGATGAAATAATTTATGTAAAAGGACTTTGCAACCTTAACATGCTATATAGTGAAAGATTATAACAAAAAAAGACAGTAATGATGATAAAAAATGATGATAATGAAAATGGCTGCCTTTTCAGACAATCAAATGTTGTTAGTGGGTGATTTCATTCATGGTGATGACCTTCAGAGCGGTGATCTATTAAACATTAGATTGGGAAGGAAAGAAGCATTTATAAAGTCTGCTAGGTGTCAGGCATTGTGCTAAGTCCTTTTTACAAATATTATCTCATCTGCTCCTCACAATAACCCATAACCCTGCGATATAGGTGTTATTGTTATCCCCATCTTACAGTTTAGGAAACTGAGACAAATAGAAATTAAATGACTTGCCTAGGGTCACACAGCTTGTGTCTGAGGATAGATTTGAACTCAGAATTTTCCTGACTCCAGGACCAGCACAGGCCCATTGCACCTTGCTACCATACAAGATGGCCTGCTAGCACAGGTTCTTCGATCTGTTTTTTTAAAGAAAGAAAGCTTTAAAGGGATTAACGATCTTATAGACAGAGAAGTACAGATAAGTAGAAAGAAGTGAGTATCCAAGAAAGAATCCAATAGACAGGGCTCCAACTGTCAGAAAGAAGTAATAAAAACACCTACATACAACACCAGACCAGGAGAGCACCAATATCTGAGTAGTCAGGAGGCTCTTAACAAAGGACTACTCAGAGTCCTGTCCAGGGGAATTGAAAGGTCCCTCTCATGAACAAGCCCCCAAAGTAAGATACCAACCTTGAGGTATATATAGTTTTCAACTACTAGGCTCAGAGCCAGAAGGCACCACAACCCTCTTGACTCAGTGCCTAATTAGCTTAGTACCAAAAGGTGTGAAAACCTCCCCCTAAGCAAGCTCCTCCTTAGCCACCTTCTTCCCCTAATGGGTTCTATGTGACTCAGGATGTGTTACAGCTGTGAAAGCAGCAAGACATTCATGATTGAAATACCTGTGTACTTTTAGACCTGGGAACACAGCTCCTGTTCTAGGGGAAAGAGGTACATGTGGTCACATAGGCCTATTAATGGATGGGGAAGATCTTATATTCCATTCTAGTTGCTTCTAGGCAGGTTCTTATACTATGCTATCAAGAAGCATGGGCCTAAAATTCTTCATCTATATAATGAGAAAGTTGGACTAGATGATCTCTAAGGTTCCTTCCAGCTCTAACGTGATGTCTATGATCACATGAGTCTATGAATCTATGTTCTCTCTAAAAAGAGGATTTTTATCAATATGTCAAAATGTTTATTAGCCCTGTCCATATTCACAATGATGCATCTAAAGAAGGCATCGATAACCTATAACTAATAGATGCACAGTTCTAATGCTGGCAACTGTTTGGATGTGCTTTAATGTTGGTGAATTCATAGATACATTCTGCTCTTTAAAAAGACAAGAAACACTGATAAATGAAATATCTGAATTTACAAAATGAGTAGTACTAGTAAATTGATTATTTGTATTCATATAATATTTCTTTAAATAAGAGCTCTCCTCATCTGGTTAATTTGGCTACAGATCATTAACTATTTGGCAAAAAGTGTGGAGAGCTTGGGGGGGCGGGGAAAGGGGTATGGTTGAAGTATCTAGAGTCTCTACTAATTAGAAAGCACAAATTGTAAGTTCCTTGTGCCTGATTTCATCTTTATAAACTCAGTGTTCTGGATGAATTAAAATACAAATATCTCTAAAATTATAACATAAATTTAAAAAATTGTTTGATTTATTTAAAAAAACCCCAAATTGATATACTTTTGACATATCAACAACACATTTATGATGTAAAGCAAGGTACACTTGTATTTGACTAAATTTTTTTTCTTCCCTTCAGTGTGACTTCTTTAAGACACTGAGTATATGAATTGTATAAAATGTATAACTAGTACGAGGTAATGGACTTCTTTCTATTCTGGGCTCTCCTAATAATCCCCTGGATTCAATTTCTCTATTCTTCTCCTTCTTCTCAACTGTCAAATGGATATACGCAGCAGGAGATAGATTATTACTGAGAGATCTGTCATTTGTTATGGACCTAGAGGCCCTGGAACAAAACTTATAGAGAAATGTTGTGAATGATAAAGAAAAAATAGAACACATCAATGTTGTTCTATATATTTTTTTGGTCAACAGTAATCTTAAAACTGGATTAGAAAACATAAACTTCTAAAAGCATGTAAATTTTTGGTAATTGGGAATAGGAGCTGTTTTTTTCTTAATCTTTTTTCTTTTAGAGTTAACATTTCAAAAAAGAAATAAAATTTGAATTGAAAAACAAAATCATATTTGTTATATTTCTAGGAAATATTTTCCTGTCCATGCAGCTAGAATTAAATCAGGATGAATGATAGATTGGGTTAATGAAAGTCTCAAGCTGAGGTTTTGGGGTTTGTTTTTAAAATTTTTGACCACATCTACAAAATACTAAACCATGCAGTCAATACAGTGAGCTTGGCAGATGCTTCATTCAGTTCATGTGAAAATAGCATATGCCAAAGACAAGATATCTAGATTCTGATTATCTGAAGTTGGTGCTTAATGTGTTGAATGGTTTGTTTTCATGTTGATGGAACCTGGAAGAGGTTTCATCATTAAACTGACTTAGTCAATGATAGGAAAAATTACTTTCTAGTATTTTGCAAGGATCTTAAACCTATTCCTAAAGTTGAGATTTAAATCACCCTGAAATAGTAAGATGTAAATGAAAAATAATCATTAAGTGCAGCTTTGAGAGCATAAATCTTCAGAAAAAGAATTTGTGTCCCAACTGCATATATCACAGTAGGATAGAAGACCTGAAGGATTAACTTTGGACAAAACCCCACTTAGCTTTCTACTTTTACCCAGGACACAACACAATGGATTGGAATGTCATTGCTCACCATGTTTGTAGAATGGAATCATTCCCTTTTTCAGCAGCTGGCTTCTTGATTACTCAGTAGAGAGAGATAGGGCATATAGGGCTCACATTTTCCATCAACTAATTCATGCATTCATTCCCTAACTATATACTGTGTACCTATTGTGTTTAAGACTCTGTACTGGATATTCTAAGAGATCATGGGACCAGTCTGAATCCCTCATTTTACAGATAAGGAAACTATAGGCCCATGGCACTTAAATGACATGCCTAAGATATTATCATAGTATCTTTGTAATGGCTGCTTGGTCATTAAGGGAGTCATTTTTGGTGACATGCTGTTCAACCTTGCTGAAAATCTTGTTGCTCTTGCCTTCCTTCATAACAGCTAGTTGATCCTTGTATACTACTTTATGATTTAGAAAGCCCTTTATAGACATTATCTCATTTTATTTGCTCAGCATAATAGGGGTAAATTATAGTTTATTTGGGATACTATTCATTGGAGTTTCAACAAAAGCAACGTTTTCTTTATATTTTTTAAGCATCCTATAACCATCACCTGTCTTCTCCCATCACCCCCAGTGGCTATTACAAGTAGAAGTGGGTGAAGTTATTGGAGTCTTCTGCCCCATCTCCAGTGTTCAGGGACTGAAAAAAAAATTTGAATCCTAGCAGTGGGAAAGTGAGATCAGAATACTAAATCCTAGTTTCCTGTGTTTCAGATCCATCATGGCAGACTTCTGCATATACTTGTCTTCTCCATCTTTCTAGTCAGTCATATATTTTTCACCCCTTACTCTCAGTTCTCAACTTATAGAGCCAAAGGTCTAAAACTGGAAGGTACTTCAAAGGCTATCTAGGCCAACCTTCTTAATTTTTAGAGGGGGGAACTGAGGCCTCAAGGAGTTAAGTGACCTTCCCAAGGCCACAGTTTCTGTCAGGAGCAATCAAGTCTTTAGTCAAGTCAAGGTTTGTATTTATTCCATCAAGTAACACTGCCTTCCTCATCGCAAATTATCTAATTTCCTCGGCCTCCAGAAAGTCCCACTTGTATTCTCAGTCACTTCAATTGAAAAGATCTAGTTCATTCAAAGATGTATTCCCAGGGTTCTTTCACTGGGAACCTGGGATCTATAGCTCTGTCCCTGACTCACTCCATAACCTTAGGCAAGGGCAAAGCTTCCCTTCTGTCTTTGCTCCTCCCCTGGCTGATGAGGGCTTGATAATAATGCTGACCTAATAAAAGTGTGTCCTAGGTTTGGGAGAAATGATTCACAGTCATGAAGTGCTTTACGTCAAACAAAATGTGAACCTCAGAGCTAAGTATCTCTCTGTAATGGGACTTGACATTAAAGCCCTAGTTAAAATATCACCATCTCCAAGAAGTCTTTCCCAATCCCCCTTCATGCTAGAGCCTTCCCCCTGTGATTACATCTAATTATCCTGTATACACCTTGTTTGTACGTAATTGTTTTCATATTGTCTCCCCTATTAGATTGTGAGCATCTTAAAAGCAAGGATAGGTTGTTTTTTGGGTTTTTTTTGCCTTTTTTGTACCCTCAGTGCTTAGCACAATGCCTGGCACATAGAAAATACTTAAAAATGCTTATTGACTAATTTACCTTAGTGGGCATAAGACATAGGGAGCTGGCTGGTCAATGGGGATTCATTTTTGGAGATGTGTTCTTCAACCCTACTGAAAATCATGTTGCTTTTGTCCTTCATAACAGCTAGCTGATCTTTGTATCCTACTTTATGGTAAAAAACAAAGTCCTTTATGGACATTATATCATTTAATTTGCTCAACAACCTTGTGAGGCAAATGGTTGAAGGGTTATCCCTTTTTCCAGGCAAGTAAACTGAGGCATAGAGCAGTTTAAGTGAATTGTTGAAGGTCAGACAACTGACCAGTGGTAGAACCCAGATTCAGACCAAGATCTTCTGATTTTAGACTCAGTGCTCTTTCCATACCACACTACAGTTGTTTCTCAGAACTCCTAAGTGGCGTCCTACTATCTTAAAGATAAAATACCAACTCTATTGCACATTTAAAGCCTTTCATAATTTGCCTCCAGCTGACCTTGCCAGACTGATTATGACACAGTCCTTCCCCTCATACACCTTACCTTCAGCCAAACTGGCCCTTTTGATATTCTTTATACCCTGCATTCCATTTCCTGATGTGCTTTTGCTCATGCTGTCTACTCTATCTGGAATATTGTCCCTCCTACAGCAGAATTCTTAGCTCCTTTCAAAGCTCAGGTGGTAGCTGCCATCTTCTACCATCAACTAATCAATCAACTGTTTTTAAAAATTATTAAATGTTTACTATGTTCTAGGAACTCTGCTAAGTACTGAAGATACAAAAAAGGCAAAAACAACTCCTACCATCAGGGAGCATCAAAGGGAGAAGCAACATTGCAACTAGCTAAGTACATAGAAAAGATAAAGGGGGCAATAACCTTAGAGAGGAAGGCACTAGCATTTGGGGGGATTGGGAAAGACTTCCTGTAGAAAGTAGGGTTTGATCTGAGATTTGAAAGAAGCCAGGGAAATTAAGCAGCAAAGGTAAGGACAGATAGGATTCTAGTCATGGGGGGACATCAATCTCAAAGGCAAAGAGATAGAAGATGTCGTCTGTGAGGACCAGATCTCTTCAATAGTTAATGCTCTTCACCTCTCCTCCCCCCCCAATTATGTTGTATTTATTTTACATGTACTTTGTGTTTACTTCTTGGCACATATGTAGCATTCCACCACCAGCATCCCACCCCTCCTCCCACCGCCTCCCTCCAGGAGAATGCAAACTCCTAGAGGGCAGGCCATGCCTCAGTTTTTTTTGGCTTTTATATCCCCAACTCCTATCAGTGTCTAACACATATTAAACCCTTTAACACATGCTTACTGACTGATGAATGAATGCAAGAATGATTGGCTGCATTCAGAACTCTGGCTCTTAGTTAAGCTGTTCAGAGAAATGGCTCTTGGTACAGCATATGTGACTTGCAGACAAATGCAATGAATGCACTCAGCTAGTGCAGGTATGAGGCACCATATAAGGAATGTGTTTTGACCTATTTAGACACTTGGACTGGACACAATGCTGACTGAGGCAGGGCTTAGGTATCTCTGCTCAGTTACCTGTACTCTCTTCATGCTCTATGGTACTTCAATAAGTACATCACACCATTTCTAAAAACTACAAAAGAAATCAAGGGTTAAAGAGTACCTAAGAAATTACCTAGCCCTTTAAAGTAAAGGCAACTTCTACTATTTGAAGCACTCCACCTCTAGCACAGTGCCTGGAACATAGTAGGTGCTTCAAAAGGCTTGTTCAGTTAGTGTCACTAAACATTCATTGGGCACCTACAATGTGCAGAGTTCTGAACTACAACTTGAAGATACAAAGAAAGATAAAAGACAGTCCCTCCTTTCAAGGATCTTCCAGTCTAAAGGGGAAGACAGCATGTAAATAAGTCTTATTAAGTGAAGGGGAATTAGACTTATCTGCTTGATCTCCAAAGACAGAACTAGGATTAATGGTAGAAATTGTGTGGAGAAAGATTTTGGCTTAATATATCAATTAACCACCTAACAATTGGAGCCGTCCAAAAATAAAATGGCCTATCCCAGGTGGTAACAAGTTCCCTCGCAATAGAGATGCTCTAGCAGAAGCTGGATGTCCATGTATCAGATGTTACAGGAGAGATTCATGCTTTAGGTAAAGGTCGGACTATGTAGCCTCTAGGTTTCTTTTCCAATTTGAAATTTCTTTAATTGTATGAAATGCAAACTCAAAGATATTAAGTGATTTGTCCAAGCTTACACCACTTGGCACAGAGGCAAGGACACAGGCACAGAACCAGGACGTTAAACCAGGTCTCCCAACTCCCAGACCTTGCACTTTCTAATACACCCCATTACCATGCATTTCCTTATCTAGCCTTTTGGGAATTCTTAGCCTGGCTTTGGAGTTCCTGTATCAACACCCCCCCTTTTCAACTATCTCATCAACCTTTTTTCCTCTTTATTCCCCACTATGGACTTCCTATTATAACTAGACTGATCAGCTTGCAATGTCCTATATGTAATTTGCTTGTTCTTGATCTTATCCCTTGGCAGATGTTCCTCCCTTCACTTGGAACCTCCTCCTTCCTTTGCCAGCCAATGCTCCTTACACTCCATTCTTACTCAAAACTCACCTCCCCTAGGAAGTTTCTGAAGGCCCATACCACTCTGATCACTTTTTTCTCCCTGTGTTTATGGACATCAAGTTTCTTGTGTATTCTTACTCCTTTATATCCTCCTAGTATGGGGTGGGGGAGGGGATGTGGCTTCTATGGTGATATATTTATACAATAAGTACTTAACAGATATTACAAGACAGCAGCTATATTTTGAGGCTTCCAAATAAGCTCATTCTAAGAATGGAAAACCCAGGTGCTTGTCTTGGTATTCATATGGGTGGGGCTTGGGGGGGAGGTAGGCTATGGAGATCAGGAACAGGTTGGGTTAGGGTGTGTTTATTACACCAGGAGGCTTGGGAAGGATTTGGCAGCAAGGTGGACAATGGTGAGAAGGTTGGGCAAGTGGAGAGTGATGGGCAACCTTCTCTCTAGGTGAAGGGTTATAGACTTTTGCAAGAGTTTGTGAGTGTGAGTGTGTGTGCATATGCATGCACACACTTGTGCCAATGCCACAATGCCTTAGAAGTAGAATACTAGATTGAGGAGAAGGTGTGGGATAGAAGGGTGAGTGCTGGGGGACATTTCAGTTCCTCTGACTGGCTGACATTGAACACTGCAGCACACTGCAGGGGGTAAATTGACCGAGGAAGGCTTGATTTCTGAATCCTTGGGGTTGATACTGGAGAAATGATGAACTGGGGGAAATTATTTTGTCTTTTCTACCAAGCCAATAGATAGACATTCCTCAGGCCCTTGTTATTCCTTTTTGAAAGAATCCAAAACCTTCTTAAATGTTTTCTTAATTTGGCAATTCCTGGCATTTTCCCAAATGTGGAATGGAAGATAAAATACAAGGAATAACAGGAAACCATCCTCCAAATTTCTAAATTTCTTAATTACGAAGAAATTAATGAAATACCTCACAGTGTCTCTAAGTTAAACTCCTTTTGCATATTTTTGTTTTTAAGCCTTGCAACTATATGATCTCCCTCTTTTTTTTTGGTAAATAGTATTTTATTTTTTTCCAATTGCACATACGATCTCACTTTTATTCTTCTTACATAGTGGAGCAGAGAAAGCACTGAACTTGAGACTGGCTCTATGAGCTGCATGACCTCAAACAAGTCATTAACCTTTCTGAGCCTCAGTCTCTTTGTAAAATAGGGAAAATATAATAACACTTAAAATTACCTACTTCACAGGAAAACAGCTTGTAAATTGTAAAGCAAAGTATACATGTAAGTTACCATCACATGGGAATTATACTAGTTGAGTACCTTATAAAAGCAACCATTCATGTTGTGTGTACATAATCATCCACATAGATAAATTTCTGTTTAGAACAGTGGATCTTAACCTTTGTATGTGTGTCATGCATGAACCCTTTTGGCAGTCTGGTGAAGCCTATGGACCCCTTCTCAGAATAATGTATTAATATTTTAAAATATGTATAAAATTAAATACATAGGATTACAAAGGAAGCCAATCATTTTGAAATACAGTTATTAAAATTTTTTTTTTAAATAAGCTCATAGATCCTGGGTCACAAAGAATCTCTCAGCCAAATGGTTCCTCTTGTCATTTCTTAGTCGTGTAGGGACTCGGATGAAATGTAATAAAGTTTATGAGCTGAAATTCCAATTTCCTTAAGCAGAATATAAAGGCTTGGGGTGGGCGGGAAGAATTTGAATTCAGGTTGGAGAAAGGCAATTCCTGGCACAGCGTTTCATCGTTTCATCGGGCAGTGCTCATCACCCCTCCTGTTATTTAGGCCCCCTCCCTCCTTCCTATTACAAGGCAGAACGAATACACGCCTTCCCTTGTTAGGGTCCCACTGCTGAATATCTTCAAAGGTTTTTGACTCACCTGGGGTTCAATCATCCACCCCTGCTCCCTGCTCTCTCCAGAGACGGCATAGCGAAAAGCCGAGTAAACAGGCATCTTTTCTTGGGTGCTGTACAGGGTGGCAAAGCGCTCCTTGCCCTTGTATTTTTGACAGATTTTCACGTGGAAAGGCTCAGCCAGTCCTTTAGGCGGGGTCTCTTCATAAAAGAACTTGTTACATTCAGCAAAACCGGCTTCATCCTCCCTGATAATTCTGCCCTCTGCGAGCCAGAAAACAAAGAGGCTGCTGAGGGGAAGGAGAGATGCTGGTCTCATACTTCCTGAAATTGACCGTGCCCTCCCTCCTTCAGCTCCCTGGGCTGGGGGCTCGCTCTGAGAGCTCTGAGACTGGAAAACAGCAGAGAAGCCCTGCAAGTGGATTGGAATCTGGGAACGGTTTACAAGGGAAATGAAATCCGAAACCCAGCCCTTCCCTTCTGGGAGTGGACTCTTTCTACAGGCAGGGCACTGCCAAACTGCATGGAAGCTGTAGGGTGTCATGGGCTGCAGAGACAAATCAGCAACTGGAGGCTGTACTTTGGGTTCCCCCTCTGGAGATGGCTTTAAGGACTTGGGCTGCAGCTATCAGAGTGTGTCAAGAAAGAAAGGTTTCAAGGAAGCTTGGGTCCTGGGAGATAAGGGGCTTTTTGTGTGTATGTGTGATGCTGATCCCAAAGTTCAGTATATAAATGTCTAATGTATATTTAGAATATTCAGAGTACGGGGATGCAAACCTAGGTTTTGGTGCATCGCAGATCTGTCCCCTGAGAAAGTGCTGTACAGAGCACACTGTAAGGGCTAATACTGATCTAAAACAGCGTTAAGTCTAGACTGCACACCATGCATATATAAAGCAGTCATGTAATTGTACTCCAGTGGAAAATTTCAGAGGGGGAAAAAATACAAAATGTGATTGTAAGGGAACAGGACTGATTTTTATGTGATACATAGAATTTATCTCATTATTTTACAATTAATCCATGTATGTGTACACACACACACACACACACACACACACACACACACAAAACCAGGTACCTGAAATTGACTGTAGAATGGAAGAACAATTAGCAATTTCCTGACTCTTATATTGTAAAAGATAATCATTAGTTAATTTAAGCCTCTTTTTCCTCCTCAAAGTGTTAGTACATGAAAATCATGGACAAGTATAAAGGTCATATGCTCTAGTTCCCTAGTCAAAATATAAAGCCCCTCAAGAATAGTTTAACGAAGTGGTTTCCCAGCTTGTTTGAAAATTTATATTAGAAAACTAACTACCTTCTGAGTAACACATTCCTTTTAGAGACAGCTCTAATTACTTGGAAGTTTCTAATTTACTAAACTATAGCTTCCATCCATTGGTCACAGTATTGAATAAATTTTGTGTCTTTTCTGTGAAAAGCAAGCAATAAATTCAAGCCTAATTATAGAAATTCAAACATAGTCTGTCCTGGTGTTTCTCAAAGGCTGTATGGAACTTATCCTTGCAATCACGTGCATTTTCAAGTCTCTCCAATCATTCTTACCAAGTTACAAATTCTCCAAGCAAAGAATTAGTACTGTGCCATAAGCAAAAAGTTTGAGAAAAAATTGAGCTATTCTGATAGTCTTAATGAGGTCAAAAGGTTTAGCCTTAAACCAATTATTATTTGAATGCCCTGAGTACAATGAACCACATTCAATGTTCAACCTTCTTCTCTCTGGAGTAGTGTTTGCTTTCCCTTCTTTATGACAACCCATATATCTCCTCCACTTTCAACACTCTGCTCGAAGTTTGCCTCCTATATAAAAGTCATCCATATGACTCCAGCAATGTCTCCATATTATGTTCATAGCTAAATGGTAGTAATTAAAAACAAACAAAATAACAAATGGTTTTACTACCACATTGCTACTCTGATTTTTTCCATCATGTATAAATGTGTATATAAATCATGTGGCTAGTGTATGTATATACTGGGGTATGGAAATTAATTAAACAATAGTAGCAAAAGCTGATTTAATAATGACATTACTGAATAAGGACTAAATTTATTAAACATATTCATTTTGCTATTTCTGAAATATCTCACTTGGCTTGATTTGTAGAATACTGGTGAACAAATTAGCATTTGTAAAAATAATACTTTAAGCAACAGAATTAAACCATTTGAGATTATTAAGGGAGCTGAGAAGGTAGAAATTATAACACTGGCTTTATTTTTCCAAGAAAGACCAAGCCCAAAAAACCAGACTTAACCGACTGGTGGAAAGGAGGAAATGGTGTGCTGAGGTAAGAGGATTAAGTTCCTGCCAGACCTTGAGTCCTTAAAAAAAAAAAAAATGAGTCATATTCAACTGAAATGTGGGTAGAGTTATCCTTTTTCCAGACAAACTGAACTGGAAATGGTGGTGATGTTTAAAGGTAGTCTCAGCGAATTAATTTTAGGTGAGATAATAGGCAGGAAGTTGTTTCTCTCTCTCTCTCTCTCTCTCTCTCTCTCTCTCTCTCTCTCTCTCTCTCTCTCTTTCTCTTCCTTTCCTCTCCCCTCTCTCTGCCCTTCCTTTCCTCCCTCTTTCTCTCCTTTTCCTTCTCCCCCTATTTAACCTGCATTCTAAAAATATATCAGATCTGAGAAACTTTCAGAGGCTGTAGCACATAGACTGACTATTCATAATTTATTACAGAATTATATCCTAAAAGTATCTTATAATATCAAGCAAATCATCTCACCTCTCTGGGCCTCAGTTTCCTCATTTATAAAAATGAAGGGATGCACCATGACCTCTAAGTTCCCTTTCAGCTCTAACATGCTGAACTTCTATGAGTCTAAAAGTTTTATTAGTACTTAGGCCCTATGTAACACATTTGTGCTGTTTACTTATTCATTGAGTAAAATCTTGGAAACCAGAGACTTAACTACAGACAAGAATAATTTTGGCCAGTTCAGATATCAAAAAGTATTCTCTCCCCTTTATCTATAATCTCCCCCAGCTCAGGCATACACCTATCTATCCAAGCAGGCGTCAAATTTTCTCCATTCTACCATCAAAATGTCCCTGAAATCTATACCCTCATTTCTATCTCCTCCCCCCACCACTGTAACTAGCCTAGTTCAAATCCTTACTGTCTTTTACTATTGCAATAGGCTTCTAATGACTCCTCTATCTACTAGTGTCTCCCATCTCCAATCCATCTTGCACATTTGCTGAATAGTTTTTAGAACAAAACTCTCAAATCACATCACCTCCTCTCCTCAAAAACTTTCATTGACTCCCCATTGCCTACAAATAAAATACAAACTCTATAGTCTAACATTCTAAGCCATTCTGATTCCAAACTACCTTTTCAGCTACTCTCCTTTATGCATGTTATATTAGAACAAAACAAACTAATGATACACCCCTATTCTCATACTGTCCTTACCTGTCCTCTCGCCTTTCTTCTTGCTTAACCCTTATAAGGTGGAAAAATAGACAAAAACTGAATTTGAAGTCAGGAAGACCTGAATTCAAATCTTCCTCCAGATATTTGCTTCTTAGTCTCAGTTTCCACATTTGTAAGATGAAGTGGTTGGATTTGTTGCTAAGGTCCTTTATAGTTCTAAATCTCTGATCCTATGAATGACCTCCCCACTAATCACTGTTTTTTTAAATTCTCTCCTTTCCTTAGAGGTTCAGCTCAGGAGTCATCTTCCTTACCAAGTCTTCTCTTCTGACCTAGAGTTGACCTGACACTTCTTAAATTTTTTTGGTAGCACTTTGTATGGAGTTCATACTGACTTTGTTTTTAAAATATTATCTATAAGATAGGCATTTATGTACGTGTCTTATCTTTATTACTAGATTATAAATTCTTTGAGAATGGCACTGTGTCTGATCTCATTTTTATATAAACAGCACTCAGAAAAATATATCTTAAGAAAACACTATTAATGTTTAATTGGATACCCTTTTCTAAATATATCTTTCTTCACATTGTCTATTTTCCAAGAATTCCCCAATAGGTGCCAATGGGTCTATGGTGTTTTGAGCTCAAAGGCTTTACTTAAAAAGCTCAAAAGGCTTTACTTATATTCTCTAGCTTAAGTATCACAACAGCTGAGTTATTACCCCTCACTTTTACAGATGAGGAAACTGAGTCTCAGGGATGTAAATTGACTCACCCAAGGTCAAGCAGCTAGTACATGGCAGAGGTGGGACTGACTCAAAGTCCCGTGCTATTTCCAGTATAATATGATGCCTTCTATATCAGTCATACTGCCTTCTTATTCATAGGTGAAGCAGTTTATTACATGGGTATGAATGGTATTGACTTGTATGACATGATTGGGTACTCTCTGGGCTTCATTTGCATTTCCACAGTCCAGGGGCCTTCAAAGATGGCATCTTTCAGGGTATGCTGACAGCAGGACTGGGATTAGCTGCTCATAGTATAACTGCAATGATCTTCCCACCCTTCTCTGATGCTCCCCATGTAACTTTGGGAAAGTCACTTAATCTCCATGGTCCTCAGTTTCCTTGATTATAAAAGTACAGTAGAAGGAATATAACTTAACAAAGGAAGACATTAGTAGCTAGGAGACCTTGGAAGGCCTTCTTCAGAGGGTGGTGTTTGAACTAAATCTTGAAAGGAAGCCAGGGATTCTAAGAGATGATGAGATGATTGTGTTCCAGGTATGGGGTATAGCAAGTGCAAAGCCTTGGAGTCCGGAAATGGAAAGTCATGTGAGGTATAGTGAGTCAGAGTTCAGTTGGATCATAGTATATATGGAGTGGAGTAAAGTATGAGATGACCAGAAAGATAAGAAGGAGACAGGATGTGAAGAGCTTTTAAATGACAAAGGAAGACACTGGAATTTGAGTAAGAGGTGACGGTCAGTACATCAAGTAACACTAATTCCCTCGATGACTGTATATGAAAATATATTTGTCTCATTCTTCCCCCTAAATCCATGACCCCTGTCACAGATAACATGTTTTATCATTGGTCTTCTGGAATCATGAATAGTCATTGTGTTGATTATAGCTCTTGTTTGTTTGTATTTAAGATGTTGCTGTTATACTATAAATTATTCTCTTAGTTCAGCTCATTTCATTCTTCATCAGTTTATAAAATAGTTCATTTTTATAATATTGATGTTATAGTATAAATTTTTCTTCCAGTTTTGCTCAGTTAATACAAGCCTTTCCATGATTTTAAAAAATAATCTCTTTCCTCATTCTTTAAAGGACAATAGCATTCCATCATGTTCATATAAAACAATCTGTTCAGCCTTTCCCAATTGATGGGCAACCCTCAAGAGATGCTATAAATATTTTTTGCACATAAAGACAAAAAAATCTTCCTTTTTACCAGATCCCTACATATAGCAATAGCATTGAGTTATTCTTCCTATGTGTGAAGAATTAAAAATGGACTTCCTTTGGTAATCATTTCAACATATTGCCTAAGGGCTTAAATCCATTACTATAAAAATTTGGTGCTGCGAAGGAAACAAAGAAGCATTTATTAAGCACCCGCTTTGGGCCAGGCACTGTGCTAAGTACTTTAAAAATATTATCATAACAACTCTGGGAGATAGTTTACTATTATTATTATTATTATTCCTACTTTATACTTGAGAAAACTGAAGTCAACCGATGTTGTGACTTATCTCACAGTTAATGAAAATAGCAGGCTGGATTTGACCTCATATCTTCCTGACTCTGGGTTCAGTGATCTAACCATTCAGTCACCATAGCTGCTTAAGGAAAGGAAACCCTACAACCAAAAATCTGTTACATAAACATATGTGTGAACAATGTTAGACAAAACATAAGTTGCACTCACCAAAAAAAGGATTTGCTGTTCAGCTGTTTTTCAGTCATTATCCAACTCTTTGTGGTCCACCCCATTTGGGGATTCCTTTGCAAAGATACTAGAGTGGTTTGCCATTTCCTTCTCCAGCTAATTTTATAGATGAGGAAACTGAGGCAAACAGGAGAAGTGACTTGCCCAGGGTCACACTTGCCCAGTGTCTGAGGTCACATTTGAAGTCAGGTCTTCCTGACTCTAGGTTTGGAACTCTAGCTACTGTATCACCTAGCTCTCCATCCCTCTCAGGGTCCAAAAAACAAAAAAACAAACTCTTGTAGACTATCTTACAACATTGTATTAAAGTTTTTCATTCTCCTCCCCACCCCACCAAAGTCCCCAACAGAATAATATGATATCACAAGAATAGGTTAGAAGATGACTGAATAATATAACTGATTGGTTCTTAGTTCTGTGGGATAAAAGGCTTATAGTTCTTCTACAAAGCAAATGACAGTGCTAGGATTAGACGAATTTAGATGACTCCTGATCTCTGAAGTTAGAAAAATGACTGAATCACAAAAATGAGTTCTGGTAGTTACTTCAGGTGGAAAGACCACAGAGGTTCAAATCCTTACTGTGATTGTGGGAAAAGTCCTTTGAGGCAATACTTACTAGCTTTTATCTGAAGGATACATAAAGATGAAAAGATTCAGAAGGTATGAGGGACTGTCAGAGGACAAGTTCTCTCTCTCCCCTTGTGTTCTCCCCCTTTCTCTCATCCCCATCTCCTCCTCCTCCCCTCTTTTCCTCTCCCTCTCTTCCCCCTCTTTTTCTCTTTCTCTTCACCCTTTCCCCTCCTACCATTTCTCTCTCCCCTCTGCCCACCTCTTTCTTCCCCCTCTTAGTAAAGTTGTAACATAAGCAGGCTGAGACACAGTTTTCTCCAGGGCAAGTTAACAAATTTTTTTAATAGTGAGAGGTAAGCTTAGTAATTTAGGTCACACTGGCCATCTCAACCAAAAAATCAGATGTCTGAGGGTGATCAAGTTATTAATTAGGTTAGCAGTAACAAATAAATTGTGTCAATGGCCTTTCTCAATGACCAACGACCCTGAGAAAGAGCCAATAGGGTCTTTTAAACCTAGGTGTGTCTTCCTTCTGATTGGCCTGACAGTACATCATTTGGAGTGCCCCTGGCAAAGATAAAACAATCCCAATTGGTAGATATTTTAATAAGTTGGTGAGTTAAGAGTTACCTCAGCAACTCCCTACTACTTCCTCTTGGGAGAGGAGTAATTTTTAGGGGATAAGATTAATCAGCTGGGGTGTGTGTGTGTGTGTGTGTGTGTGTGTGTGTGTGTGTGTGTGTGTGTGTGTGAGAGAGAGAGAGAGAGAGAGAGAGAGAGAGGATGATGATGATGATGATGATGATGATGATGATGATGATGATGATGATGTTTTAGTTGTTTCAGTCATATCTGATTGTTCATGATCCTATTTGGGGTTTTCTTGGCAAAGAAACTGAAGAGATTTGCCATTTCCTTCTCCAGTTCATTGTACAGATGAGGAAACTGGGGCAAACATGTGGAATGACTTTCCCAGGGTTATACAGCTAGTAAGTATCCAAGGCCAGATTTGATCTCAGTTATTCTTAACTTCAGGCCTGGTGCTCTATCCACTTTGCCACATAGCTGCTACATAACAGGAATATAAAATTTTGAAGAAGTGACAACTATACATCAAGCTCATAACTGTCCATAATAGTGAATTTATTTTCCAGAGTATAAGAGAGTGTCAGGATGCTTTTCCAATGCTATAATTAGTAGAGTAGGTTACACTTGTTGACTGATCAATTAATGACTGATTATTGAGTAATGACTAACTTTATCAATAGAAAGGAAAAAGAATGATTGGTGATGTGAGAATTATTTCAGAATCAGTTGCTGGTATAAATCAGAGCAGCAATTGGAGCAAAGGTTAAAATTACTAACAAATGGGGGGTAAAGGTATATTTACATATTTATTGGGGAAAAGTTGTCAACTAAGAAAATGGGGAATAAGCAAAAGTAAAGGTATGAACTTTTTTCTTAGAAAAGTATAACTGATAGAAAAGTTTGACACAGTGGAGAAACTGAAAAATCCCAGAAACACCTCAACCAGTAAACACTTCATCTTCTTGCCAAATGAAGAGGGATCTGACTGAGAGGACAGCACTGGTTCAGAAATGAGCTAATTTGCCAAACTTTGTGGAGGAGATCGATGGAAGATCACAAGAAGTGTTGCCTCAGGTAACATAAAAATGGTTAAAGGAAAACAAACCTGCAGATCTTGGCAGGAGACCTGGCTAAGCGAGATTCTCTTGAGTGTTCCTGTGAAAGAAAACTTCAAGGAAGACAGCAATCATATAGAAAATGGCATTTGAGCTGAGCTTTGTAGGAAAACAGGAACTCTAAAAGGCTGAACTGAGGAGAGGCATTCCTTCTCATTAAATTAGGTAATACACTCACACACACACACACACACACACACACACACACACATATATAAAGTACCTTGAAAACCTTAAAGTTCTGTACAACCTGTAGCTGTTGTTGTTCTAGGCACGGGGACAGCTAATGAAAAGGCACAAAGATGACTGGGAAGAGAAAGGGTAAAACATTTTTTATATACTAACTACTATGTGTCTAGCATTCTGTTAAGCATTTTTAATAAATATTTTCTCATCTGATCCTTACAAAAACCCTGCTAGATAGATAATATTATTATCCTGGGTTTTACACATTTCAATTGTGCCCAACTCTTTGGGACCCCTTTTGGGATTTTCTTGGCAAAGATACTGGAGTGGCTTGCCATTTCCTTTTCTAGCTCATTTTACAATTGAAGAAACCGAGGCAAACAGAGGTTAAGGGACTTACCCAGGGTCACATAGCTAGTAAGCACCTGAAGCCAAATTTGAATCCAGGTTTTCCTGATTCCCCGCCCATCACTCTATTCTCTATACCACCAATTACCTCTAGAGCAGAAAGAACACTGTATGTATGGAGCAGTAAGAAAGCCAATGTGGTTGAACTGGGAAAAAAAATAGATCATAATGATGTTACATTTCTATGTGCTTTACATATATGATCTCATTTGATCCTCCTGACACCCCTGTGAGGTGCATACTGTAAGTATTACTCGTATTTTACAAATTCAAGGCTGAAGTTTAGAGAGGCCACATGTACCACAAACCACAGATCTGGGGCTGGAATGGACCTTAAAAAGTCCAGGGATTGGCAAACTATGGCCCAGTCCATAGCCTATTTTTTGTACTACCTATGAGCTAAAAATAGGGGGATTTTTACATTTTAAAATACAATACAACTTTATTTGGACTAGATTCTAATCCAGCCCTTCCATTCTATGCATGAGGAAACTGAGGCACAAAAAATTGGATAAAGTGCTAGCTCTAGAATCAGGAAGACCTGAGTTCAAATCCAGCCTTAGACACTTTTTGTCTGTGTGATCCTGGACAAGTCAATTCACCTCCAAAAATGAGGTCACAAAGAGTCAGACATGACTGAAACAATGAAACAACGTGTGAACCAATAATATATTCCATAAAATCCATCATCACTCAAAAGAGAACAGTTTAGCCAACCACATGGAAAAACAAGGTGGATGAAAAATAAATTCCCAGACTGGTTTCATTATCATCTCTGTACTAATGATTCACAGATCTACATTTTCAGCTCTAGCCTCTTTGCTGAGTTCTACCTCGGCATCACTAACTGCCTACTAGACACTAGACATTTTGCATTGGATGTTCCATAGCTATCTTAAACTCAATATGTTAAAAAACTATACTTATTCTCTTTCCCTCCCAAACCTACCCTTCTTTTGAACTTCCCTGTTATTATCATTGGCCCCACCATTCTGCCCCACACTCTGGTTCACAATCTTTGTGTCATCCTAAATTCTTTATTCTTACTCCCCTTATTTATCCAATCAGTTGCCAAACCTTGTAATTTCTAGTACCACATCTTTCTCATGTGGTATAGTCAATATGAACAGATTTTAAATATTACCCATAAGGGCCTGTACATGAGAAATAACTTTTTTTGGTAGGCAAACAGGGTCAAATGACTTGCCCAAGGTCACACAGCTAGTAAGTGTCTGAGACCAGATTTAGCCTTAGGAAGATGTCTTCCTGATTCCAAGCCAGATGCTCTGTCTACTGAACTACCTAAGATGCTCCAAAAATGCCTTTTTTAAAACATCAAAAACATTTATGACTACAATGGAGGTGCATCAGTCATGTAGTAAAAGACAGATAAACAGTTGGAAAGCCTGAATGAGATCTATGAAATATTAAAAGAATTAAAGAAAGGACTCCATCCATTGGAAAAATATTGGAAAATATTGGACTATTAGAAAAATCCATGGAGAATTTGTAGAAAAACCAAGAGAGGAATTGCCTGGAACCATAAGATCATCAAAGCTAGAAGGGACAGTAGAGGCCATCTAGTCCAGTCATCTCATTTTATAGATGAGGAAACTAAGGTCCAAACCACAAGACTTATCTCTAACACAAACACACCACCCTTTACCCTCTTCTCCATCCCTCCCTACTCCCCACAACTTTCATTCAAGCTCTAGATTCCCAACGTCTTAGGGCAGTTATAACCTGACTTTGAATCCAAGCTGGTAGTTGCAAAGGCAAAATCCCCCACATTCCAGTATACCCATACCTTGTCTCCCAAGTCAACAAGCAGCTATGCTAGGTGATGCTCAGAGGGGTCCATTCTGTTCTCCAGGGCAAGCACCAGGGAGCATTTCATTGGGATAGAGTAAGTCACATGGCATGAACAGGCTTGACTTGATTGTGCTCAGATTTTATTACATTTTCTTTCCTTACCACTAACCTTGTAGTCACTCGGCTTCAAAAACTGCAAAAACAGCTTCAAAAACTTCTCATTCTCACTTACACCGTATATCAGATGATAAATCACATCCTTTCCATCTCTGTAGTATTTCTCATATATCCCCTTCTCCCCACTCACACAGCTAGTTCGGGCCCTCATCACCCCTCACGGGGACTATTATAATAGCTGCCTAATGGTATTCTCTGGCCCAAAGTTTCTCGTCTCTCTAATCTCTCCTCCACATAGCTACCAAAGTGATTTTCCTAGACTGTATCTGACTGCATCACTCCCTTACTCAATAAACTCTATTGGCTTCCCTTTAAGTCCAGGATCACATATTTAGTCTATCTCATCCTTTTAAAATATCTATTTTGTGTAAGTTATAGGACATGCTTAGTTATTAATACAATTGAATGCAATGAAAGAGCTTTGGGATAAGGATATATGTAAGTGGCGAGCTTTGGGATAAGAATATATGTGTACATATATATATGCATGTATATACATGCATATTTATAATGCATACGTATGTATGTATGTATATATACATATACACATATAGTGGGGAAGAGGCTCAAAATTTTTTTACCAATTGGTGTGCTCAATCAAAAAAGTTTGGAGACAGCTACATCAGAGTACTCTGAGTGTCTGTCACTTTCAGTGTTATATGGTGAAGAGATCACTAGAGCCCATTCCTGGCTTTGCCACTTACTAATTGTTTTATTTTAGTCAAGTCAGTGAACCTCTCTGACCTTTAGCTTCCTCATCTATAAATGAGGACATAAATAAACCAAACTACATACCTCAGAATGTTGTGAGGATCTAATGAAATTATTTAAGTGTGAAAAATATGTGCAAATCAAGGTATTATTATCATCATTTAGGTTTTCAAAAAATTTCTTGCCATTTTTCTCCTGGAATCTAGAATTGACCTCCCTAGTTTCAATTCCATTCAAGCTCAGATGCCTTATTTATTCTGTCACAGAACAATCTGGCCCCCTTCACCCTTTCCTTAGAGTTTTCTCAATATAGTCATTGAGAGTACATTTTGGAATTTATTCTTGTGAGTTATTAGTCTGCTATGCATATGGTCAGAAGTGCTTTCATAATGCATCTGTTACAAAGCCTAATATTAGCAACACAATACCAGCCACATCATCTTGTAGTACAAGAATGATATCGCTTAGGCACTGCCCTGAGTAGTTACTTGGGAGCAGTGTCTCCTGTCCAATGTCAGGATTTACTTTTGTGGTATGTATGTGTGTATTGGGGACGGGGAGAAAAAGTATAATAAAACTGTCATCCCTCTCACTGGTTCTACTGCCACTCAAAGAATGCTACATTTCCACTATCTTTTAGGATAATTGTCAATTGCTGAGTCAGGAAAAGAGGTTTCCTCAAGGAAATTCTAGGGACTTGGTTAAAGGACACAAAGACTTTAAGAAAATAACTATACAGTTCACAACTCCACCAGCAATGCATTAGTGTTCCAATTTGCCCACGTCCTCTCCAGCATTTGTCATTTTCCTGTTTTGTCATCTTAGCCAATCTGACTGGTGAGGTGTGGTACCTGAAAGTTGTTTTGGTTTGCATTTCTCTAATCAATAGTGATTTAGAGCATTTCTTCATATGCTTATAGATATATTTAATTTCTTTCTCTGAAAACTGCCTATTCATATCCTTTGACCATTTATTAATTGGGGAATGACTTGTTTTCTTATAGATTTGACTCAATTCTCTGTATATTTTAGAAGTGAGTCCTTTATCGGAGAGACATAAGTTGTAAAAATTCTTTCCCAATTTCCCACCTCCCTCTTAATCTTGGTTGCATTGGCTTTGTTTGTACAGAAGCTTTTCAATTTAATGTAATCAAAATTATCCATTTTGCATTTTATAATGCTCTCTAATTCTTGTTTGGTCATAAAGTCTTTCCCTCTCCACAAATGCCTTTGTAACCTGACTAATATCTAATATGAAAGTATTTTCAGATTCTATACTTGATTGTATGCCATCATGGGAGGGAGGGAAAGAAAATTTGAAACTCAAGGAATTGTGCAATTGAATCTTGTAAACTAAAAGTAAACAAACACATAAAGACCAAAAAAAGAGAAAATAACCTATACAGAGCCATAACTAGGACAGGGCAAATAGGACTTTGTCTCAGTATAAAATTTGCCCCAGGAACAAGGTGGTTAGAATGAGTTTAAGGAGCAGTTCAAATGTCTCAGAGGTTCTCCCTGGGGGACTGGCTAACATCCAAGGAAAGAATCCCTAATAATATCACCTACATAGAATTTGGGAAAGTTCTAGTCAATTAACATTTCTCTTGGCAGCCTTACATATAACACTCTGGGTGTACCCCAGTTGAGGAACAGACATGAATGGGGAGTTTTTCGATGAAGAAATCAAGACCATATATAATTATATGAGAAAATGTTCTAAATCATTATTGATTAGAGAAATGCAAATTAAGATAACTTTGAGATATCATCTTACATCTATCGGATTGACTAAAATGATAGATGCTCATTAATAGAGGAATGGCTAAACAAGCTATGGTATAGAATTGTGATGGAATACTGCTGTAATATAAGAAATGATGAGTTGGTTGATTTAGAAAAACAAGGGAAGACTCGGACCCACGAAGGAAGATTCTATTTATTACCAGAGAAAGAATTGATAAGTAGAAATATGTATAGTATGGTCTTACATATATGTATATTTTTATATGTGTCTGTGTATAGCCTGTATGTTATAGCCTTCTCTAGGTGGGGTGGGGTGAGAAAGGAGGAAAAGAAGGAGGGGAGGAGGGGAAGGGAGGGAGGAGGAGGGAAGGAGGAGGGGAGGGGAGGGGAGGGAGAAGGAGGGGAGGGAAGGGAGGGAGGGGAGGGAGGGAGAGGGAGGGAGGGAGGGGAGGGGAGGAGAGGAGAGGGAGGGAGGAGAGGAGAGAGAGGGAGAGGAGAGGAGAGGAGAGGAGAGGAGAGGAGAGGAGAGGAGAGGAGGGAGAGAGAGAAGAGAAGAGAGGAGAGGAGAGGAGGAGAGGAGAGGAGGAGAGGAGAGGAGGAGAGGAGAGAAGAGGAGAGGAGAAGAGGAAAGGAGAGGAGAGGAGGGGAGGGGAGAGGAGAGGAGAGGAGAGGAGAGGAGAGGAGAGGAGAGGAGAGGAGAGGAGAGGAGAGGAGAGGAGAGTTATGGCTCTGACTTGAAGCTGATAATAAATCTGTGGTAGAACTTTGCCAAATCCAGCACCACAGAACAAGTGTGATTGAACTTGAAAAGATTAAAAACAAATAAAAATTCCTTTTACAACGTGACTTTAGAGGATAAGCCAAAGCAATTTAAATTCCTACTAGGAAAGGAGAAGCCCACTGAGACAGGTAACAAACGACTGGGTGGAGGCACAACCATAAGGTTCTGGATGTTGTGAATGAGGCCCAACAGAAACAAAATCACTACCCAGGGAAGTATCCTCTGAATTCAGTCCCATCATACTGCATCCATGTTTGCTGGAATGAAGCAAAGTAGGAGAGAATAGGAGTGGGTAGGCTGAGTGAAGGAAGAATTTGTCCCCTCTGTGGCCCTTCATATTTTTTGCTGGATGAAAAACAGGAAAAACAAACCAAGACTCTTATTTTTAGCTTCTGATGCAATTAGTTCCCATCCTCCCCTTAGCCTCCTCTTGGTTATTTATAAGAGAGATCAAACCACTACATGATTACTCCCTGAGGACTAAATTCAATTCAGAGCATTTCAGAAATCCAGATCCTGAAACTTTAAGTCTGTTTTTTTCCCTCCTTTTAAAATACCTCCGTGGGATGAAATGAAGCAATTATCTCCTTGAAATTGTGTGCAGCCAGTGTTTTCCAAAGTGAGTTTTAGAGAGTGGGAAGAGAGAGAGAAGAGAGGAAGGTGGAAATGGATTCCAGATATCACATCAATACATTCTTTTCCAAAACCTGCCGAATAATTTTAATAGATGGGGATTATCTAGGAATGGAGATGCTTAAAGATATAGGGAACTAAGTGAGCAAAGTCAAGGCAAAAGCTTAGAAAGAAAGATAACAGGCTCCCCTCCTCCATAGGGATAGGGAGAATTATAAGGAGGAAGAATACTACAGAACTTTCATCTATTTAGACCATAGATCTCAAAATTGGAAGTGGCCTCATGAGGAAACTAAGGATCAGGGATGTCATGCAATTTGCCCAAGGTAACACAGATAGTAATGACAGAGGTAGGATTTCATGGCAGATCCTTAGACTCTAGAACTTTTTTGTTTGTTCCTTTTCCTACAATAGAGAAGCCAATGAATCATTTTAAAAAGTCTGATATTAGCAACAACACAGTCCAAGTTTACATCTGACCAATGATACCAGTAGAAAGTGAATGGAATTAGAGCAGATAGCACTCCAAAATTAAGTGGCCTGTGCCCATTTGTTATACATATCTGATAAGGGAGTGACTAGCTGGGCACCTCTTCAGGCAGATGTATATGTGTCTACTTATTGCTTTCTATTCAGGTCTATAATTTTGTGTCCAGCTGCTGCAAATGAAAGACATATTTATCCCTAAGCATCTAAAACAAGAAATCCATTTTAATATGTAATGGGGTAGGGAGGAAGAGACAGATCAATGAGGGAGACCAACTCCTTGTTCCTGAACTAGGGGTATTCTTTACCATCTTGGGGATAATGGGCTCAAACTTAAGGTATATGCTACAAAGTTTTTGCCCCCACTAAGTTCACTTTTAAATGGGTAGCCAATAAAAGGAGTCATTCCTGTGCTTGAAGAACATAACATCTCAATGGTGGGTCAATCCACTCCTGGGCTGAGTCAATCAGGCTATTCTTCAGGGATAGCTTTTTTCTGGGCTCAACTGCTGTACATCTGGTAGTTTGGGGACCTTTCACAAAACCCTACATCAAAGGAAAGAAGACACAGATGAAAAGAAACCCTTATCTCAGATACAAGTAGCTTAGGAAGCTATGCATTCATAACCCAGTGTGGTAGAGGTAGAACTCAAAGAGTCATTCTTATACCACATGGCCATCAAGAAGGAAAATGGGTTACTTTTTCCATGGAGGCATATTGGATGTACTTTCAGGTCCAGTTTAGCAGCCAACCAAAAGGTCTTTTCTTTGACATGAAGATGACAAGAAAGTCACAGAATACCAGCAAATGCTCTAAAATAGAGAGTGAGACCTCTCCATTCTCCATTGTCATGCACTTCCAGGAGCAGTTTCATCAAAGGCTCGTGCTCTCAAGACTGGGTCATCATCGTCCTGTCCTCCTATAATCCTGTATAGATTGAACTATATTGTTTCTTTCATTTTGACTTACTCCAATTTATTGTTAGCTTTTTCTTCTCTCTTTTCTAATAATGTTTTTAGGATAGTCAGTCCATTAACAATGTTGATCGAGCTATGAGTATGACTAGAAGGCTAAGTAAGACTCAGTTTCTCATTTGGCTATAAACTCTTCCTCCAGAGTTCCTTCAAGTCTCTGAGGTTTTTTTACCTGTTTTTTTTTTTTAGCTGTTTTTGCTAAGACACCATGTGACTGGGACAAGAAGAAGCCACATTGGGGGGGGGGGGGAAGGAGCAGAGGAGGGGCTCTTCTTGCTCAAGCTGCAAGCTTCATTGATTTGCCCACATTTTTCCCATCGAGTTAACAGGTAGTTAGGGAATTGAATCTCTGTGGTGGAAAGTGGAAGAAATAAGTGGAGGTAAGAACCTGTGGCATGCAGAGAGCTCATGAATGTAGAAAGAGAGAAAAGGAGAACAGATACAATTGCATGGATTACATAGATTTAATGACCTATGCAATTTTAAGATTACTGAAGTGATAAGATTACTGGGCATTCAGCCCATAGTACCTGTCCAATGAAATTATTATTCAAGAGCACAGTTATTTACAATGACTTGAGTCCAACACCATTCATACAATATTTGAGACTGAAAGGGGAGTAGTTAAAAAGGAGAGGGGATTTTCTTCAGTTCAACTAGTTAGGGAGTTGGGAGGAAAGTCAATTACCAATAAAATTTTTGCAGTGTTAGTAATCTTGGAGGTATCTATGCCCATTGGGCTATTAGAACCCAGAGAGTTAACAGGGAAATGATCTAATAGCAATGAAAGACAGAAGTTATTATTTATTCAGGTTACTACCTTACACAAAGCATCCAAGTCAGTGCTCCATCTGGCTACACCTGTTATTCAATAATTTGAACAATGAAGCTTAAATGCATTAGAAGATGAAAGACTATTGTATAAACTGGGGCCCCCAAATAGTCATAAAGATAGAAAAAATAAAGGAAGCAGAGAATTCTCTCTATTCCTCTTTGCAACATTTGTCACAGGCTGATGAAGCTATCTATCAGTCAGCATCATGGCAGCCAGCAATAATTTGAATTCATGTTCACCTCGTCTCTATTTCATTCTATTTCATCCCTAGTGATCCTGACACTGACTGACAGCTTAGCCAATTCAGTGACCAAGGTATAAGATCCCTGGAAGCCATGTATATAGGGGTGTGATGGAAAATGTTTAGCAAGTAGTTCTCAGGGAAGAAAATGTACCTCATGACATACTCTTAAATTTAATCTGAATCATTGATGTTTTCTCTCTTATTTTCTTAAGTCCAGGCAATCAACAAAACAATAAACAGCTGTTCAGTTGTTTCAGTCATGTCCAAGTCTTCATGATTCTGTCTGGGGGTTTTCTTGGCAAAGATACTAAAGTGGTTTGCCATTTCCTTCTCCAGCTCATTTTACAAATGATGAAACTGAGGCAAAAAGGGTTAAATGAAGTATCTGAGGCTGGATATGAACTCAGATTTATCTGACTTCAGGCCCAGTGCTCCATCCACCGTGCCATCTAGCTGCCCAGGGAATGGCTCAGAGGACAGGTAACTTTAATGGGACATTGGGAAGAGATGGAAAAATAATATAGGGTACTATCTGAGGAGGGTGGGTCCAATGTAGCACCACATTGAGGAGATCTGGACCACCATAGAGCTGTATGAGGACACAGGACACTTCTGAAGAAATGATGATACAAGGAGGAAGAACAAGTTTCAATACTTCACAATTTTGCTCAGGGTTATACCCCTAATAACCTAACATTTCCCCAATATTTTTAGTGCCTTCACTGTACTCAGACAGTTGGTCTCAAATTGCATATATGTATTGCCATAAGTACGTAGGCTACTTGCCTAGATTACTGACAGCAGTTTCACAGGGCCTTCTCCTTAGCAGGGAATTTGTGCCTAAGATAGGGAAACATGTCGAGTGTCTCTTTCAGTATGTGATGCTGATGAACTGCAGGGTGAAAGATGAGACTGCCATTCTGATACTCTTTGGTTGGCTTCCCAAGACCATGGTTTCTGCTTTTTCTCTTTTCTTTTTCTTCTGTAGTCAATTCTTAGCAACTGTTTGTGGCAGTATTTAAACTGATGACTACACAAAAGCTTAAAACAGGTTTTTAATCATTAATGGACACAACCCTCTGGTAATAGTGTCTTGGTTAGGATATTTAAGATCTCTAGAAACTAACTCTTTTAACTCGACCAACAAATTAAGGGGAAAATTCCTTTTAGGAATAATTCTATGTAACTAGCTATTAGGATCAAATTGACGGTTGGATTCCTCACAAGTAAATAGTCTCCATGATGGGAGAAGTGTCAGAGATTAACTTCCTATCACCTACACTTTAGGATCCTCACCAAGTCCTGTAAGTATTTTAATACATTTTTTAAAATAAACATTTATTTTTCTTTGGTGGGGGGGGGGGAGGCAATCAGCGTTAAGTGACTTGCCCAGGATTTGAACTCAGATCTTCCTGACTCCATGACTGGTGCTCTATCCACTGCACCATCTACCTGCCCCAATACATTTTATTTTATTTATAACCATAACAGACATGAATATTTCAATTACAAAAGGGGAAGAGGGAAGGGAAAACATTTATTATTGTGTATTAAGTCCCTACTCTGTGCTAAGTGCTTTACAAATATTCTCTCATTTGTCACAAAGAACAGGAAGTGAGGTAGAGTACCTCCTCTAGGATCACTGCCCTAAATGGTCCTTCATATTTACTGGTTAGGGCTACAAGAAGGTACAGATGACTATTTCCTTAGGGCTTTTATTGGGTAATCCTGAGGATTTGGGTTTCTAGAACTCTGGCTCCTGAGTTCCCACTGTTATTGATTATCTATCAACAGCTGAAATACATTAACTTTCAGAAAAGAAATTTATTGACAATGTATGGTAAGAAGAGTCAATATAAAACATTTCCCCCAAATCAGGAGCACATTCCCCCACACACAAGGTCCTGGGAACAGAGTGAGATCTTACTTAAAGTATAAGGGTAGTAAGATATACGTGTAGAGTACATATGTGGCAGAGCTTTTGTTAAGTTGTTTTGCAGTCACATCCAACTCTTCATGACCCCATTTGGGATTTTCTTGGCAATAATCCTTGGAGTGCTTTGCCATTTCCTCATTAGCTCATTTGACAGATGAGGAAACTGAGGCAAACAGGGTAAAATGTCTGAGGCCACATTTGAACTCAGGTTTTCTGACTCCAGGGCCAGTACTCTAGGCTCAGTACCACCTAGCTTCCCCATGTGGCAAAGGGCTACCTCCTAGATCCTTGTACTGGAAGTTCTTTTTTCCCTTCATAGAATCCTCATTAGCTTTCTTGTAGGTGTAACTCTTGGGTAGATCTGAGAATTGGTGCCTTTCTAGGGCCCATAGTCAACACATCTCTCTGCCACAAGGGTCTCACTTCCTGAAGCTGGCACTATCAGCCAGTCAGTCGGTCAACAAACATTTTTTTAAGTACTTACCATGTCCCATGTGGCACATACTGAAAATACCTCATTCTCAGGTGACTCTCTTTCCACATCCATCTGCAGGCATTTCCTCTGTTTTTGACCTTTACCTTTCCAGTGACCACTGCTACAACCTATAATGGACTCCAATATAAGACTTGTTGGGATGGGATACATGACTTGAATAGGGCTATGAAAGGAATACTTTATTAAAAAGGAAACCCAGATCCTCAGGATTACCCAATAAAAACCCTAGGGAAGTAGTTATCTACAACTTCTTGGGACCCTACCAGTAAATATGAGGGACCATTTGGGGCAGGAAGAGATAAAGACTAAAGTGTAGAATAAGATAGCATATTATGAAAATGCGATCATATAAGAAAATATAGGAAGTAAGGGTGAGGGGAGAATGATAAAGAACATTTGGGTGAAGATCAAAGGAGCCAAAAACAGGTGATGTCATCAGAGTATCCTACAGTCCATCTGAACAGAAAGGATTAGATAAGAAGCTCAGAAAACAGATAACCACTTTATTATAGAAGCATGATAGAGCAGTGATTAGATACTTCAATTATCCACAGATCTGCTGGGGTTTTTTCCCTTCTGAAAGAACAGATAATGATTTCTTGCTTTGCCTTAATAATTTCATCTATCAAAAAGTAGAAGGGGCAGCTAGGTGGCACAGTGAATAGAGCATATGCCCTCGAGTCAGGAGGTCCTGAGTTCAAATCCAGCCTCAGACACTTCTATGTGACCTTGGGCAAGTCACTTAACCCCAATTGCCCTGCCTTCCCCCCTCCAAAAAAAAAGACAAAACAAAAAAAAGTAGAGAAATATATGGGGGGGGGGCTACTATTCTTGATTGATTCTTACCAACATGAACTATTTATGTTGGAAAAGAACAGAACTTTTAAGGCAAATGGCAATTCTATCTTAGAATTGTGACAAAGGTGAAAAAGGAAAGTCAAGGCATGTTCTGTCATTTACCTTAGAAAGAACTTCAAAGGATTCTGAAAAAGGATAGTTAAGATGTTGTGGGTTATAATTGTACAAGTGAAGTCAGACAAGAAGGGATGGGAAATGTTCAAGAATTAAATTGTGAAAATATAAAGAGAAATAATTCTAAAGAGGCAGATAAGAGAAAGTGCTTAAAGAGACTAATATGAATGCACAGGAAATTCACTGACCAATTTCAATTTTAAGGAATGCACAGAAAATTGAAACCTGGTGGGGTCCTGTAAGAATGGAGTGAGGATCCAGCTTTATGCTCATAATGAGCTGAGGTTGGCAAGGAATGCTAAGAACAACAAAAATATGAGGGACTTTTTAGTCATGTTGGGGAAAACGGGAAGATCAATAAAGTTCTAGGACTATTACTTTAGATAGCTAGGATAATATTTGTTGTTGTCCTTCATGCTTGAAGAAGACCAAAATAACATCCCTCTATCTACCACACAGGTTGGCACAAACAGTCCACATGAACATTTTGAATGGAGATTTCTCTAAATTTGTGTATCTTGCTTTTCTCTTGAGCTACTACAATTCTGCTTTGTACCTTCTTTGATGTGGGCACACCATGCTGGGTGGTCTTGTGCCAATGTCTCCCATGCCACTCAATTCCAAAGTTCTTCAGAGAGACCTTGAGAGCGTCCTTGTATTACTTCTTCTGACCACCATGTGAACACTTGCCTTGTGTGTATCCTCTTTAAAATAATCTTTTAGGCAAACATATCTTTGGCATTTGAACAACATGGCTAGCCCATCAGAGTTGTGCTCTATAGTGGAGTATGAATGTTTGGCAGTCAGCTTGAGAAAGGACATCAGTGTCCGGTACCTTATCTTGCCAGGTGGTCTTCAGAATCTTCCTAAGGCAATTTAAATGGAAATGATTCAATTTCCTGGCATGTCCAAGTTTCACAGGTATACAACCATGAGGTTAAGCACAAAGGCTCTGTAGACTTTCAGTTTGTTAGGCAGCCTAATATCTCTTCTTTCCTACACTTCCCTTTGAAGACTTCCAAACACTAAGCTAGCTTTGACCATGTGTGCATCAACCTCATCATCTATGTGTACATTCCTAAAATGTATACTGCTAAGGTAAGTGAACTTATCCACAGCATTCAACATTTTCCCATTTGCTGTAACTGATGACTTCACTTATGGATAGTATGAAGCTGCCTGGTGGAGCACTTCTGCTTTCTTGGTGTTAACTGTTAGGCCAAAATTAGCACAAATGGCAGGGAATTGATCCATATTTTCTTGTATTTCAGTCACAGAGCCTACATTGAGTGCACAATCATTTGTGAACAAAAAGTCACACACCATTTAGTCTTGACTTTGTAGTCATTTCAAGTTAATTTACCATTAATATTGTAGCTGACCTTGACACAATTTTCATCTTTGTTGAAGGTATCTGACCACTGCTGAAAACATCATTTTGAAAAGCATGGGAGCAAGCACACAGCCCTGCTTCTACTCCATTGGTGACTGGGAAAGCATGAGAGCAACAACCATTATGCAGAACCCACACAAGCATGTCATTGTAGAACTGATGTAAGATACTCTTGAATTTCTCTGGGCAACCAGATTTTGTCATGATTCTCCAATAACACTAATTCACTACTGAGAACAGAGCTGCTCAATTTTTATTTTCCTTTTTTTTTCTCTGACAAGTAAAAAAACCAGAACCACAGGATCTCAGAGTTGGAAAGGATCTTAGAGACCATTTAGTATAATCTGAATCCTCTCCATAAAATTCATGGTGAATGATAATCCAGGTTTTTCTCAAAGACTTCAGGTGACAAAAAAGCCAACAACCTCTCAAAGTAGTTTTAGTCCATTCCACTTTTGTATAGTCCTAATATCTAGGAGGTTTGGTTTTTTTCCTCATATGAAGCCTTATTTTGCTTCTTTGCAATTTCTTCCTATTCCTCCAAGTCCCATTCCTGGTCTAAGCTGAATATATTTAATTTGATTTTTAATTAATCCTTTTTCTACCATGGCCGTTCAAACAATTAACAGCCATCATGCCCCAGTTCCCAAGTCTTCTTTTTTTACAAGCTAAACGTATTGATTTCCTTTACTAGATCATCTTATGGGATGAACTAGAGATCTTTCAGTATTTTAGTTGACTTCCTCTGGATACTCTTTACCTTATCAATATCCTTCCTGAAATGTAGAACCAAAGGTTGGATGTGACTGTATCTGACTACAAAAAATACCTATCAATTGAGAAATAGCTAAGCAAGTTAGGGCATACGAACATGATGAACTACTATTGTACTGTAAGAAATGATGAAGGGGATGATTTCAGAAAAGCTTGGGAAGCATAATGTATGAACCGTATGAACTGATATGTATGAAGTGATCCTTTCTTCTTTGCTTTTCTCACCTTTCTTTCATTCTTTCATTTCTAATACTAATGCATACATACATGTATATATCCATATACATGTATGTATGTGTATATATACATAATAGAGATTTATGGCCTCATATAATCATCTTTTTTTCTATTCAGTTTTGTATATGGAAATGTTCATTTTATTTGGTGTTTAAGTTCAGAATAAAAAATATCTTTATAAATTGATGCCAATTAATCTATACCTTTCTATTTTGTACATTGTGAAAGCATATGTGTAACTTGTTTCACTTACAACAAGGGTTATTGGCACAACTCAAACAGGGGACAATGGACTGGGTTTCTTCATTTGCTGATGCTGATGATGAGACATGCAAAAACATGATCACACTCATTGTTCTGAAGTAAATCTAACACTGGGAAACCCTACTAGATGGAAGAAGTTTTTCTTTTCCAGCTTTCTATGGGCACACAGAACGTTAGACCACATTTTTAAGAAAGGTAAGTTCTACCTCTATGTTACTATGTGAGTCACCTCCACTAAGGAGCCTCAGGCAGAGTGAGGATGACAAGTTTTCAGGAGCACAATGAGGTAGGAAAGAAAGAATTTAGATGATAATAACAGGTAGCAGGAAAGGATTTAGAAACCACTGTCCACAAGTGCTATAGAAGTTTATGTCAGGATGAAGGTGGAGTGGGGAACAAAGGTAACAGTGTAGAAAGAGTAGAGCAGAGAAGTTTATGCTAGCATGAACCAGCTTCACATATTCTTGTATTTATGTACCTGAACACAAAAGTCAGAAAACAAGAAGGAGTGATGAGTGAGTGTGCCTCAGATACCAAAGATCCTAATTAGTGTACTATATTATGTTTTATTTGATTACAACTTACATGCAGTTATATTTTTTGTGTACACTTGCAAATATAAAACTTGTTCTTAGAAAGTATGTGTTTATTCTATAAATTTTTTTAAAATTAAATTTAAAAAAAGAAAAAGAAAGTATGTGTCTGGAGAGGCAGTGGCATAATGGCGATAGACAACTAGCCTTAGAGTCAGGAAGACCTGGGTTTAAGTCAGATTCATGCTAGCTCTGTGACAATCAGCAAGTCAAAACTCCTCTGCACTCCGAGACAACCCTTTTAGACTAAAAACCCGGCTCTGCAATTTACTACCAGTGTGACCTTCTGCAAAGTTATTTAACCTTGCTAGGCCTTAGTTTACATAGGAGAGTGGATCGAATGATGCCCCCCCCCCCAAAAAAATCAATTACGTGATTCCACAGGCTACAGGACAATGTCAACTTCTTTATCAAGACTTCCTGTGTCTGAACAGTTAAGTTGGGTTTTCACTTTGATATTGAATTATTCCTATAGAGATACTGTGTGGTATATAGCAGTATTTGATTCCCAACACTGACACTCACTAGCTTATGTGACCATAGGTAAGTTATTTCACCTCTCCAATTCTCAGTTTCTTCTTTCTGCAAAATGGGGATAATGTCAATATGTACCTTACAGGGTTGTGAAGAGGAAGCACTTGGTAAACATTAAGGTGTTGTATATGTGAGCTATTATGATGATGATGATGAGATATTTTGCAAAAAAATCACTTTAAAAATTAATTCACAGTAGTCATTGGATTTGAGGTAGACTTGGACTTTTGAAAAAAGTTCTTACTGTTTGTGGTATTTTAAATAATTTTTTTTAATTGACAAGCATTTTTTTCTGACCTACACTTCTTCCCCTCCCCCCTTCTCCCTCTCTCCCATTGAAGAGAGAGTAGGAGAAGATAGTAAATGAAATGAGATAAGGAAAGGAAGAAGGGAGAATGGGAAACCTTTGGCAAATTGCCTCAGTTTTGGAGGAGAAGTAGGAGGTGAGGTCTTGGACTGAGAGGGGAAGGGGAAGGAAATCCATAAGAAGATTGAGATAAGAAGGTTAATTTAGATTGTCAGCTATGGAGAGTGGGATGGTGAATTGATTACGGAGGAATAGCATGTTTGTCTTTCTGCGATGAAGGCCCATTTGGGGTTGGAAAAAAATAAATTTTAATGGCCCCAGTAAGCGCAGATTTGGTTTCATTATTTCCTTTAGCTCCTTTCCCCAACATAGTATTAGAAAAAAAGGCGGCAGATGGTGGAAGTAATATAGGGCTCAGGTTTGGCAAGGCATGATTGTATAGAATGGGGTGAGGGAAGGGATCCAAGACAAGAAGACAGTATAGCATTGAGTTGGTTCACCAATAGGTAGAGATAGGGAAAGGAGGAGAGTATGGCTGGTGCAGGGGTGATGGCCTTGGAAAGAACAGACAGGTAGTAGGAATACAGGTTACCAATGAGGACAAAGAACAGGGCTAGGGGGTCATAAGGCATTGTTCTTGGCTCCTGAAATGCATGCTTCCTTTCCTTTTCACTATTGTATGTATGTATGTATGTATGTATGTATGTATGTATGTATACATATATAAAATATATATATACATATATAAAATTGATCTTATTAGATAGAAATTTCCCCCAACTAGATGTACTCTTTTTACCTCTTCTGCCTATTCTAGCTGACTATGATAGCTTTGTTAATGAGTACCTTTCACAGTGCCATGCTAGGCCCATGTGGGCATTGACAGAAACACTATTTGTCAATGATCATGAAATAACTTTGCTCCCTTCCATTCTGATAAATGATCTCTGGAAGACACTCAATAAATGTTCAAAAACAAGCCTCTAGCTAAAATTCTCAGTGTACAAGTAGTAGGTAGTCCACAGTAATTTAAGGAAGGATGAGCAAGGGATTTTTAAACGAGGTCTTTCTTAACCTTTGGCACAAACTCTTAGTGCTAATGGCCAAGGATAAGATGCAGAGCTCAGCTTCATTCCTTCTGTGCAATAGAAAAGGTTGTATCCAGTCAACTCAGACCTCAGGAGGTATCCTTATGCTCATAATCCTGCTGACTGGCTTGATCCAGGTGCCAAACAATCTCATAAAATGGAAAAACTCTCCTGCTCCAGTAAGGTAGCACGTCACATGGCCTTAAAAGATCAATTTCCAATTAATTACTTAAACATTGTTCTAGATCTGTGACAACCAGCCTTCTGATGAAAGAGGCCAGATCAGTCAATGAGATCACTTTCCTGATGTGGTCTAACACTCAATTTTTAACAGATGTTTAACATATATAAAGCAGACATTACAATAAGAAAGCTGAAAGAACACAGAAGCCACCTCAGCCCAAAAAATGTACTCTCCGTGCCAAATGGAAAGATGTGACAGCCAGTAACAACACTGATCTGGAGTACAAACATATCTGCAAAACTTCATAGAGAAGGATGGCATAACATTATGTAGAAAGTACCTCATAAAAACAGAGAATAGCAGTAGAGGAGAGGACAGATTTGCCAAAAGATTGAGGTGAAATCCAACTAAATTAAATTATCATCACAACCAAAGATTGCCAACAGCACCAAACTAGGTACACATTCCAATGAAATAATATTTGTAAAGTTTATAAATATTTGTAAATATTTGCTTAGTGCAATGCATGGCATATAATAGGGATTTAATAAATACTTATCACCTTCCTTTCTCTAATTGTTTGGAAATTTTTCCCTTTGAAATTTCCACCTAATTGCTCTTGGGTCTGCCATCTGGAGCCAAACAGAACAAGTCTAATTCCTTTTCCATTTGATAGCCCTTCACATACTTGAATACAATTATCAAGGTCCCCCTGAGTTTTTTACTTTTCAATCAAACATCCTTATTTCTAACCAGTCCTCATGTGGCATAGATTCAGTTCCCTTCATCTTCCTGGTTGTCCTCTAGATATTGATCAGGCTATCAATGCTCTTCCTTATCTGTGGTGTCCAGAACTTAATGTGATGCTCAAGATGTGATCTGAACAGAGTAGAACTAGTATCTCTTCTTCCAGGAAGCTATGCTTTCTTAGTGCAGCATACATTAGGGCATACACTCTGGGCAGCCATATACTGATAAATTATTTTCTAATTAAGCCGAATTCATCTTCTGTTTCTGAAGTAATTTTTTCCCTAAGTATTAAGCTATCTATTAAATTTAATTTGTTTAGATTCAGCCCAATATGCTACCCCAAAATCAGCAAACTATGCCACACAGGCCAAATCCCTCCTGCCACTTGTTTTTGTATAGTTTCACAAACTAAGAGTGGTTTTTACATTGAAATGTATGGTTTTTTTTTTTAATATGTAAAAGCCATTCTTAGTTTGAAATTTATGCAAAAATAGGGAACAGGCTGTATTTGGCTCACAGGCTATAATTTGCTGACCCTTGAACTACAATCATCAAGATATTTGTGGATACTAACTGTCATCCAGTGTGTTAGTACCCTCTCTCCTTATTTTGTGTCCTATTCAAATTTGGAAAGCAAGCCAACTTAGTCTTTGTCCAAGTCATTGAAAAGAATGTTAAATTATACTATGCCATGCACAGATCCAAGCTGATATCCAAATACTTTTAAGTACTTTTACATACGTCCAACTACTCTTTTAAGTCCAAACTTTTAACTAGTTCTTGACTCCATTTAATTGTATTGCTCTCTTATATCTCTCCATCTTTTCAACAAAAATAGCATGAGGTAATTTGTCAAGATCTAGATAAAAAATGTATCTGTAATATTTCCCTGATCTACCAGTTTAATAACCCTGTCAAAAATAAGTAAATAAGGTTCATTCCATAAGTAAATAAAGTTCATTCCTCAGGAATGAACTGTTTTTGATGTAGCAAGCTGGTTCTTTGGGATCACATTTTCATTTTCTAGTTGTTCACTAACATCTAAAATTTCCAGAATATTGCCAAGAATCAAAAGTGATACCCACTGCCTATAGCTTATAGATTTTATTAGTTTCTTCCTCTTTTTTTAAAATTTGGAATATGGAAGCATTTGTCCTTCTCTGGTTCTGTGGCATTGTCCCCATTTTCCATGATCTTCTTTCCATGATACCACTGACAATGGCTCAACAATCACATCTGCCTGTAAGTACCTGAGGAAGTGGTTCATACAGGCTGGGTGATTTTAAGTCATTAGCAGAGTAGTTAGGAGCTCTATAATTATCTTGAGTATTAATTCCCTGTTTGTTAGTCATTTTGTTCTGTCATTTCCAGTATAAAAGTCATTCTCCTTGGCAGAGGAAAAAGAAACAAAATGAGACTTGAGCAATTCTGCTGTCAGTTATCATCATTCTGTCTGCCCAAGCAATGTACAGTCCTGTTGTTTTTTACTACTTTTCTCCTAATACAGCTTAAAAAACAAAACAAAAAAGTCACCCTTCAAAACAGGCCTCCCAACAAGCCACCTTTTTGTTTTTCTTATGCCAACCTCAACTAATTCCACACTTTAGCTTTCCTGACATTGTTTTTATATTACTATACCACACTTATATTCATCCTCTGTGACCTAGTCTGGCTTCTATCTTTTATACATTTATTTTTGAGATCTAAGTTGGTTTGAGAGTTCCTTGTATATCTATCTCTTCAAACAAATCCTATTTTCCCTTAGCACTGAAATTATTTCCCTTTGTCTTTGGAATTTCATTTTTAAGCATGTCCCATCCTTTCTGGGTTGATTTTATCTGTAGTATTTTAGTCCCTAGATCCTATCTTTCTTCTGAACCTCTTGAGATCTGCTCTCCCCAAATCTAGGGAACACATTAGAATATACTCAGATTTCTGAGTAGTTATCTCCTCCCCAGGATTCCCGTGATTCCCACCCCAACAAATAATTCCTTCCTATCAGTGAGAGTCAGGTCCAGAATGGTATTTCTTTTTAGGTTCCTATACCTTTTGAAAGATGAAATTATTACTCAGATATACCAGGATGTTATTAGTCAGAGGGAGGGAAGGAGAAGGAGGAGGAGCAGGAGGAGAAGGAAGAGGAGGAGAAAGAGGGAAAGAGAAACAGAGAGAGAGAGAGAGATAGAGAGAGAGAGAAAGAGAGAGAGAGAGAGAGAGAGAGAGAAAGAGAGAGAGAGAGAGAGAGAGAGAGAGAGAGAGAGAGAGAGAGAGAGAGAGAGAGAGAGAGAGAGAGAGAGAGAGAGAGAGAGAGCGCATTCAGTCCAATAGACACATCTGGGTAACTGAAGAGTCTCCCCTCATTATTATATCATGCCTCTGTACTAGGCATGATGCCACCTATTTCCTCTTTCTGCTGATATGATCTATAGTAGACTACAGTGACAGAATCCTTTTTGATTCTCCCTCCATTTACCTTCCCTCAGAAACTTTGCCTCCTCTGGCTCTTGGATTTCCTGATAGGAGTAATATACAGTATTGCCCCCACCTCCTTTAAAAAAATTTCAAATTGGTTGTCCTTATAGGCATCACAAACTCAACACAACCAAAACAAAACAGACTATCCCCTCAAATCCTCCCCTCCTCTCAACTCTCTCATTGCTGTCAAGGGCACTACCAGCCTTCATGACACACGCCTGTGTATGTGTTATTCTCTTCACTCACATACTACTGCCCTCTTTCAGGTCCTCATCACCTCATGGCTGGACAATTGCAATAGACTTCTAATTGGACTCCCCGCCTCAAGTTCTCCCCACTACAATCTATCTTCCACTCAGGTGCCAAAATGATTTTTCTAAAGTGAAGATCTCACCATGAAAACCATTACTTAAATATATTCTAATGGTTCCCTCCCTACTGGTCTCCTCTATTATATATAAAATGCTCTGTTTGATTTTAAAGTCTTACACAACCTGGCTCCTTCCCACCTTTCCAGTCTCCATATACTTTATTCCTCTCCAAATATTTTATAATTCAGCTAAACTAGCCTTACAGCTCCTCTCACATGTTATTCCATTTTCTCTTTGCCCTTTCACTGTACCTTGTACCAGAAATCCTTTCCCTCTCACTTACCTTCACTTTCTGATTTCCTTGAATGACTTTGCTCTAAGATTGTCATCCAATTACATAGTATGATAGATAGATACATATACATACAATATATTCTGTACATATACATACATATACATATATGTGCCTAGCTATTTGCATGTTATCTCCCCAACTAGAATGTGAGCTACTTGAGGTCAGAGACCATGTTTATGCCTTTCTTTGTAACTTTAGTGTTTAGTATAGTGACTGGCATATGGTAAGAATTTAATAAATAATTGTTGATTGGCTAAAATTACTTTTTAGGTTCCTTCATTAATTAATCAAGGGAGCATAATATATAATTAATCAAAGGGACATAATATGTAATTTGTTCATCAGGTGGTGCTATAATCTAGCTATCAGTCTAGTGGGTTTATGTAGGCATCTTTTGAGTATACATGGTGCTTTCCCAAAGGCTGGGCATTATGCCAGCTATTCAACAGAAGGAGCTCACCTATAAGCTCTTAGACTATCCCCCCTTCCCACCACAAGAGCAGCTAGGCGGATTTATTGAGGGCTAGTGACCCTCACTAGCTGGATTCAAAATTTGATCTGGGGAAAAAGAAATGGAATTTCACTCTGCTAACTATTGGACTGAGCAGGGGAACTCTCTGTCTCACTGTCTCTGCCTCAATCCCATATTTGAGAAATCTGCTCTCAATTGATCAATTTCATTCATAAAATCTATATGATTGATCAACTGTGAATGACTTAGCTATTCTCAGCAATAGTGATCCAAGACAATTCTGAAGAACTTATGATGAAAAATACTATCTACTTTCAGAGAAAGAGCTAATGGAGTTTGAATACAGATTGAAGCATAATTTTTTAAACTTTATTTTTCTTTTTTTGTTTGTGCTGTTTTCTTTCACAACATGACTAATATGGAAATGTTTTGTATGACTGCACATATTCTGCACATCACCTATATCAAATTGCCTGCCTTCTCAATGATGGGGGAAGGGAGGAAGAAAGAGAGATAATATGGAACTCAAAATTTTTAAAAATGAATGTTAAAAATTATTTTTACATTTAATTAGGAAAAATAAAATATTAAAATAAGAAAAAACCTAGATGACTGACTTTTCAGTGGCCATATAGTTTACTAAAATTGAACAGAATGAAGAACTTTAAAGGTCACATAGCAAAACTGTAAAGAAATTGCTGGGGAAAATAGTGGGAAAGATTAGAGGAAGGAATTCTATATTTGGAATTCACTGGTATTGGATTTGTAAATAGAGGAAACAAGAGGAAGCAATAAGAAGACGTAGCAGCAAGCACCCTAGCATACCCAGGATGGCTGCTAGCACAGATTCTTAGGTCTTCTTTTCTAAAGGAAAGCAACTCAAAATGCATTAACACTCTTACTTTAATCAAACATGTCATTTACCTAGTTCAGGGGGAAAAGGTCAACATCCCAAACTTCAGAGAATACCAACAAGTTACAAGCAGAAGTTACAAGCAGACAGAGAAACAGATCAACAGACAGGCTTCCAGCTGCCTGACCATTACATCCATACCTAGTTAGTTACCAGAGAGGGAAGCACCAACATCTGGGTTTTCAAAGCTGGGTGGGGCTTAACAGCTGCCCAGAATCTCATCTGGCCAAATCATACATCTCTTCCCAAAGTGAGCCTCAAAGCAAAACCTCACATCAGGGTATATATAGCCTTCTCCTGGGTCAGAGAATGTCACAACCCTCTTGACCCACTGCCCAATCACAAAGTAACAAGGTGTGGGTGTTCCTGAAAAACAAGCCTCCCACAGGCTCCATGTGACCACATTCATCCTATTAGGGGGCAGAGTATATTTTCATAAGGGAAGGCTCTCAGATTCACATAAGCCTATCAAGGGGTCAAGGGGCAGGAAGATCTTCAGATTCCCATTACCATTACAGGAGATGGGATTCATCTCATAATCTCATCAATGACTGAGAATTCATAGAAACTGCCAACCTGGTCTCTTCAACAACACAGAAGCATTCTCAGGTGGGAAAGCTGGTCAGCCTCATCACCACAACTCCTTGGCTCTATCTACATTCCACAGGCTTAGGCTCTGCTACTGCAACTCTCTGGCATTTGTTCCAGAACATCTTTTGCTGCACCAGCTTGGGTTGCAATGGAATAGCCAGCAGCAAGCAAAGAAATAGCAAGTAACAGCAAGCAGCAAGTGACTGTTGGCAACTGCACTCCCCACTGACAGCACTGGAAGAATGGCCTGGAATACTGGACCAGTATTCTTTTCAAAAGCAAAAGAAGAAATTCACAAATGTGGGGATGTGTATGTCTGATGTCTCCAAGGTTTGTCTCCCCCTAATTCTTCTGGGAGGGAGGGACCATTTGGAGCAACTTTTATTGGGGGAATATTTCTACAACCTCCCTATTTGTGAGGACAGCATTTTGTAAACCTTAATACAATATAAAAATGTGAGTTAATAATAATGACTAGCAAAATAGTAATAATAATTATACTACTACATCACTACAATAATAATTGTACTACTACTATTAGAGTGCCAGGCCTGGAGTTAGGAAGACTCATCTTCCTGAGTTCAAATCTCGTCTCAGACACTTATTAGTTGTGTGATCCTAGACAAGTCACTTAATCCTGTTTGCCTCAGTTTCCTCACCTGTAAAATGAACTGAAGAAAGAAAAGGCAAACCACTCCAGGATCTTTGTTAAGAAAACCCCAAATGGAATCACGGCTGAACAACAGATAACTTTATAAAGCTTAAGATGTTATACAAATGAGAATTGTTATTACTCTTAGTTTGGACAGCATGTATTAGTATCATCTCTACCCCAAACTGAATACCTTTTACATAGTTAACACTGTGCTAGGCACCATACGGGGTAGGAGATAAAGGAAGCAGGAAAAAGATACCTCAAATGTTCCTGTCTTCAAGGAGCTTTTAATCAAATTGTCTTAAAGTAATCATATGCAAAATAACTTGCAATCTCATGAGAAGCTTCAAAAGCCAGTTATGTAGCACTTAGTAACAGTTGCTATGGTAGCAAAAGTAAGCTTTTTTCCTAAAAGTAAGTGAAAAGTCATCTGTGGGCAATGCTTCCACATTCTTTGAGCTTCAAACCATAAACAAAGAGAGTCAGACAGCTGAGCCTAGTCAGGAAACTAGATTTTGAGCTAAGAAAAATAGCTAAATTAAAGCTTTCAGTTGTTTGTCCTTCATTCTCAAAGAGGGTGAATGATATCACGATGTTGGGGCCAATGTACAGTGTGTTCAACTTTGGCTGATCAGTCCAGTACGAGCTTGGCAGGATCTCGATAGGGACCCTTTAGCACCCAAAAGTCAGGGGTTGGCCAGACAGAGTAGGAATCAAATTGAGAGATTTTCATGCTGTAAGTTTTGTTTTTTGGCCCTAAATTCCCAGTGTAAGCACAACCTCTGACTCTAGGATGTGAGTCAAAGTAAGTTTGCAACTCAACATTTAGTTTATATTAATAATCATTCATATCAGTCAGCATAGTACCATATAGAACTTAAATGTTTGAAATTATTTAAAATCTTACTTTATGTTGAATATATGATTATATAAATTATTTTAGTAGGTAGATGTCAAACTATTTTAATGGAGTATGTTTTTATACCAAAAAAAGGGAGAAAAACATATTTAAAGTATCAAAATGTATTATTTCTGAAATAATAGTTACCTATTCCTGGAATGAGCATCTACGTGCTACAGTGAGTTCAAATCTGGCCTAGCTATGTGACCCTGGGCAAGTTATTTAACCCTGCTTGCCTAGGTTCCTCTTCTGTAATGAGCTGGAGAAGGAAATGGCAAACCACTCTATAGTATCTTTGCTAAGAAAACCCCAAATGGGTAATGAAGGGTCAGACATGTGAAAAATGACTGAAAATAACAATACCTGAGGGGCGGCTAGGTGGCGCAGTGAGTAGAGCGTTGGCCCTGGAGTCAGAAGGACCTGAGTTCGGATCCGGCCTCAGACAATTAACACACATACAAACAAAAACCTAGCCGTGTGACCTTGGGCAAGTTACTTAACCCCAATTGCCCTCCAAAAGGCAAAAAAAAAAAAAAAAATAATAACAATACCTGGAATAATTCAGTCTTCTTGACCTATAGTATTCTTCCTATCACCATCAGGTGGTAGTTACCATAATTGGAGGTGTAGAGATTGTTAGAGATAACCTAGTCTGGTGTAATGAGGAATTTTGAGTCTGGGGTTCAAATTCTGACTCTGATATTTGCTACCTGGCCTCTCTGGGCCTCAGTTTCCTCATCCTTAAAAAAGGGATATGGACTAGATGCTGTTTGGCCCTTTTCCAGTGCTAAATCTATGTTCCTATGAACCACTTCCAAGAAGAATGTCCTACAATCCACTTATTTAGGCGACAGCAAATGTCACAGTTGCTTCAGTCCTGTCTGACTCTCCATAACCTCATTTGGGGCTTTCTTTGCAAAGATACTAGAGTGGTTTGCCATTTCCTTCTTCAGCTCATTTTACAGATGAGCAACTGAAGCAAATCTGGGGTCACATAGCTAGTGTCTGAGGTTGGATTTAAACTCAGGCACTCTGGATGCCAAGGACAGTGCTCTATCAGTGCTACCTAGTTGCCTAAATGTTGCAATGTCTTTGTCAAAGTAAAGTGATGCTGAGTACCTTCTTTTAGAGGATATGTGTGTGTGTTCTCAATCCTAGGGAAAATGAAGCCCCACCCAGGGAGGAAAAAAGATCTCTGTTGAATGTGTGTTGCATTTTTTTTCCTTTGGTAAAGCAAAGCCTATGGTGTATTGGACAGTGTGCTGGACTTGGAATCAGGAAGGCATGAATTCAAATTCATTCACTAGATGTGTGACCTTGGGTGAGTTGCTTAACATCTCTCTGACTTAGTTTCCTCTTAAATTAAACGGAGATTATAGTAGCACCTACCTCACAGAATAATTGGGAGCTCTAAATTAGATAATATATGTGGAGTCTTTGGCAAAGCACAAAGCACAATATAAATGCTGACTATATCATATCATTATATGATGATGATGATTTGTGGTATTGTTAGCTCGAGTGTTTGCATTAGAGCCAAAGGCCTTCTACCTATTGGTCAGGAACCTATATGAACACTAAATTCTGATATTTGGAAAGGAAACTCTGAATGGAAGTACACATAAAGGGGCCTTTTTTGTGGGATGACCCCAAATATTGAGCTCCATCTGCATAAATCCAGAATTTTGCTTATGTGTCACAAGTTAGGTTTATGCATTGGCTTCAGGTGCCTCAGTAATCTCTGTATTCTACCCACATTGTTTTGGACAAACTGTATTTTGCTCAGTTAGCCTGAGCTCATACAATATAAATGAGTATATCCTGGGCTTTCCTCATAAATCTATCCTTTTTATCCTCTAAAAGGTCAAAAATTCTTACATCTAGGGGTGGCTAGGTGGCACAGTGAATAGAGCACCAGCTCTGGAGTCAGGAGGACCTGAGTTCAAATTTGACCTCAAACACTTGACACATTTACTAGTAGTGTGACTTTGGGCAAGTCACTTAACCCCAATTTGCCGTCTAAAAAGCAAAAAAAAAATCTTATTAGCCTCAACCATTCTCACTGAAGCTCACACTAAATTAGTGATTTTAAAAAATAATCCATTCAACTCACATATAAACAGGTGATGCACTTGCATTTTTATTTCCCTTATAAAATTAACCAGCTTAAAATTCACATCAGCCTATCATATCAACATTCCAAGTAATTTGGCAGGGAGGACATTTTTGATATAGGTACCTGGCATATAGAATGAATCTGAATAATGACTGGAATTAAGGAGGTCAGGTTGATGTAGTTATCCTGACAGGAGATGATAGGGGCCTGAATAGGATTATGAGATACATTAGACTATAATGTCTTTAAGGGGATGTAGCGGCAAGCACCCCAATATCCCCAGGGTGACTGCCAACACAGGTTCTTAGATCTGCTTTTCAAAATGAAAGCAACTCAAAATGGGTTAACAAGCTTACTTTAATCAAACAAACATACATTACCTAGTTCAGGGGAAAAAGGTCAGCACCCCGAACTTCAGAGTTACAGAACTTACAGATCAAACAGACAGGCTTCCAAACTGTCCTACCATTATATCAATACCAAATCACAGTTACCAGAGAGGGAAGCATCAACATCTGGGTTTTCAAAGCCGGGGGGCTCTCAACAACGGCTTCCCAGAGTCTCATCTGGTCAAATCACACAACACTTCTCAAAGTGAGCCCCAAAGCAAAGCCTCTCATCAGAGTTTATATAGCCTTCTCCTGGCTCAGGGAATGTAACAACCTTTTTGACCCACTGCCCAATCACAAAGTATCAAGGTGTGGGCTTTCCTAAAAAAACAAGCCTCCCACTACAGGCTCCAGGTGCACCTAAGCTAGGGGCAGGGAAGATCTTTAAATTTGCATTTCCATTACAGGGGAGGATTTTTTTTCTTCAACTTTGTATTCATCATAGGGACTCAAAGAAAGTGTCTGATGAACAAATGTTAATGGCTGTATGTTAAAGGATGAATACAAGAAAAACTTTTTCTTAAAAAGCTCAAAATCTGGCTTCTTGACCAAGCTACCAGATTCTTCTTGTTTGTGTTTCAAATAAAAACTTTTCTGATATGGGGGAAAAGGAATTCTTGAGTATTCTGCATTTGCATTTTGGGTGTCTGAACTGTAATAAAAAGTACACAATTTTTCTAATTCAAATTTGTCTTTGGAACAAAGTTCCAGCTAAGAGCATAACTTTGGGTCCAGATAATGAAATGATATCCTCTAGCAGTGAGATGTATAGAATTTCCATCTTTGCTATTGACATTCTTGATGAAGCCAAATACTGCACTTAAATGACATGAAATATTACTGCCAAGAGTTACAGAGCTGGTGCCAATGTGCTTTGGTAGAGAGTTTCCTCATTTGGAGATCCCTCATTCCATGAAATCACAAATCTGACCCCATCCCATTATTGTTAAATTATACTTAATGCTTATGGCGACATTTTAATAAAATTTTCTTTGTATAAATTTTACATTTGGAGGCTTTGTTCTATAATTTAATGCAAATTTTGTACATACTACTAAATGTCTCTCTACTCCCTTGTATTATTGTAATAACTTTCTAGGTATTGTTTTCATAAGTTTCTCCTCCAACAATCTATTCTAAAAACTATTGCCTGATTAAACTTCCTTAAAATTATTTTTATTATGTCACTCTACTGCTCAAAAATCTTCAATGTCTCCCCATTGCCCATAGGATAAAATCCTAACTATTGTCCCTCCTTGCAGAAACAAATTTAAATCCTACTAACATCTACTGTGAAACTTCTATTCCAGTCAGCTGTGCCTTATCATTATCCACTATCCCAATAATACAGAATGTTCAAACCTATTTTTCACTCATACTGTTCCCTCTACCTAAATGCTCCCCCAAACCTTACTAATTTGAATACTGTCATTCATTCTTTTAGGCCCAGATCACATCCTATCCCTTTGAAACAGCCTAGAGGCAAACTAATCTAGTCACATTAATTCAATCTAATTCAACAAATAAATTATATCTGAGAGAATGCATAGCACTTTTAAGCTTCTCCTTGAAACAAAAGCCCAACTTATTTTTAACATGAATATTCTTCCAGTGACTCTATGTGACTGTTGATTCATGGAATACCACAGACTCTGAATAAATTTTTTGGGTCACCCAAAGGGCTTTGGAGAGAGACATGGTGGTTGTAAGTTGCAGCATGTTGCCAGTGAGGAACTGTGCAGAAGAAGTGGTATAATGAATACCATCCTGGCTTCTAGTGCTGGGCTTACAAAGAGAAAAAAAACAAACAAACCAGTTTCTATCCTCCAAGAGTTTATATTCTTTTTTTTTGGGGGGGGGGGAGAGGGTGGTAAGGAATGCAAAACTGTAAGACAGATAAATACAGCACACAGGAGGGCTGCTAGTACAGCTTCACTCTCAATCTGGTCAGACAGGAAAGACACTAAGAAGGAGTTAATAATCTTACTTCATTATAGTCTAATTTTCTCAGGATTGCTGATAATGTGAGGACAAACTCCTACAGCATTCCCTAATCACCCATCTCCTAGGGGCCCGCAAGAAGGTGGGGGGGGGGTAACTACACCTGTCTCGATGGAGTCAATCAAGACAGGTATAACTTGTGCATCTCCCTAAATCCCCTCAAGACTCAGTGGGGGGCAGTTAAGTCATGCACAGCATTCTATATGTGCATTCAACCCTAAGGTTCTCCCCCTAAGCCTTGATCGGAGCCAATCAAAGTACACACAGTATTTGTGCATTCAATCCTAAGGCTCTCCATTTACTGACCAATGCTCTGTTTTTATAGGGGCAACAGACAAAGAAGGCATATTGCCAGCAATAGCTTCACAAGTTTACATCACCCCATCCCTGTATCTCACTGTGCAATTGCAGTAGATGTTTATATTATTATATAATGCTGTGAAAGTGTGGTGGAGATATTTTGAACTATAATTGTGGGAATTCATTTCTAATACCTGGGAACAAGAGATTGTTATGGCTATAGATCCTGGGAAACTGAACTTTTAAGAAATAATAACAAAAATCCACTTTACACACACTAAAATCCACCTTACAAAAATGAACCCAGATACATTAACACAGAGCACACACAAAATAATATAATTTGGAAGGGGAGTGTGGTGGGCTTGGAGGATCGGGAGGGAGGTCCATAACCCGTGTTTTGCAGAAAGTTAGGGATTTGACATGGCAGAAGTGAGGTGAGAGCTACATGACCAGAAAGGAAGTGGACTGGTTATTTAGTAAGAGAGTGTATAGTGTTAACAGAATATAAGATCTTTCCTGTTCATTAACAGGCCTATGTGACTACATGTGTTCATTTTTCCCTTGGAACAGGGCTGTGTTCCCAGATCTAAAGGTACACAGGTATTTCAATCATGGATGTCTTGATCTTTGAGCTCCAGCCCAGTTCACAGCTGTGACACATCCTGAGTCACACAGAGCCCATCAAATGAGTCAGGGAGATTTATATTACCTTGGAGGAGGGACTTGCCCAAGGGGAAGCTTGCTTAAGAGAGGCTTGCTTGCAGGAAGGCTTTCACACATTTTGGCACTGGACCAATTAGGCACTGAATCCCTGTGGGTTGTGATGCCTTCTGACTCTGAACCTATTAGCTGAAAACTATATATACTGGGAGATTGGTATTTTACTTTGGGACTCACTCATAAGAAGAATTTTTCTTTGTGATTTAGTCAGATGAGACTCTAGGTAGCCATTATTAAGGAGCCCTCCCCCCTCCCCATGCCTGAGCCCAGATGTTGGCCCTCCTTGGTCTGATGATTAGGTATCTATTACCCTGTTTAGACAGTTGGAGCCCTGTCTATTGGATTCTTTCTTGGATACTCACTTCTTTCTACTTATCTGTCTATTAAAGTAAGATTGTTAATCCTTTTAAAGCTGTCTTTCCTCTAGAAAAGCAGATCAAAGAACCTGTGCTAGCAGCCTACCCTGTGTGCTAGCATGGTTATTAATACAGAATGAGAGATTAGTGAAGGACAAGCCCATATGGTATGGGTATATACTGGTATCCACATACTCTCAAGAGATCTAGAAGAAGGCTCCTGGCTGTTTGGGGGGACCCTGTGGACTATTTGCTGGAAGACAAAGGAGCAGTTGAGGATGAAGTGTAAATAGGCTGTCATCTATCTATACTATCAGAGAAAATGGACAGATGTTCAGAGAAATCACAGAACAATGAAAGTATAGATGAAACACTGCTTTACACTTAGGGATATAAATATATTTTTTAAAAATAGTAGTTTGTCCTCAAGAAGTTTACATTCCAATTAGAAGGGAATGATATATAATGATATATAAACAGAGACGCATAATGGCAGATAGAGTGATGAGGACAGATGAGAGTTCTAGACAAAGTGCTAGAAAAATCTGGAAAGAAATGATGCCAGAGCCGAGCCTTTGATTTAATTCAACATCTTTATTAAGCTCCTACTTTGTTCAAGTAACTAAGTCAAGTTCTGAGCATACAAAGAGAAAAAAGTCAAAAGTTTCTGTCCTCTGGGGGGGATATAAAGAACGAAGATAAATATACAAAGCATATACAAAGTAATATACCTTGAAGAGGGAAGGTGTTGTTAGCTTAAAGGAAGTTGAAGGAAGTTAGGGATTTGATGTAGCAGAGATGAGGAAAGAATGTGTCATAGGCATGGGGAATCATTTTGTATGAAGTTATAGAGCTGAGAGATGAAATTTTGTAAACCAAGTCAACAGCTATCAGTCCAATTGGAGTAGAATACAGAATATGTAAAGAAGAGTGTGTAGCAGCAAGCACCCCAATATCCCCAGGGTGACTGCCAACACAGGTTCTTAGATCTGCTTTTCAAAAGGAAAGCAATTCAAAATGGGTTAACAAGCTTACTTTAATCAAACATATATTACTTAGTTCAGGGGGAAAAGGTCAGCACCCCAAACTTCAGAGTATACAGACAGATCAAACAGACAGGCTTCTAAACTGTCCAACCATTATCAATATCAAAATCACAGAGGGAAGCATCAACATCTGGGTTTTCAAAGCCGGGGGCGGGGCTCTCAATGGCTTCCCAGAGTCTCATCTGGTCAAATCACACAACACTTCTCAAAGTGAGCCCCAAAGCAAAGCCTCAAATCAGTGATTCTCCTTGCTCAGAGAATGTAACCACCCTCTTGACCCACTGCCCAATCACACAGCATCAAGGTGTGGTCATTCCTGAAAACCAAGCCTCCTACCACAGGCCCCATGTGACCACATTCAGCCTATTAGGGGGCAGAGTATACTTTCAAATTAAAGAAGGTTCTCAGAGTCACTTAAGTCAATCAAAGTCTCTTAAGCCAATCAAAGGGCCTAGGGGCAGGGAAGATCTTCAAATCTGTATTTCCATTACAGAGTGACATTAAATAAAGACTAGTAGTATTTAAATGATATGAAATACTATTGCTATGAGTCAAAGTTACAAAGTAGGTACCAAACTGCCATAGTTCAATCCTTCCATATCACCTGTCAGGAGGGACAACTTGAAAAGCCATCTAATTGGTCTCCCTGCCTTCTAACCAATCATCCACAGAACCTTTAAAATAATCTTCCTAAGGAACAAATCTTCCCATATCATTCTCCAGAGGATCTGATTGCCTCAAGGATAAGATTTCAAGTCCTTAGCCTAACATTTAAGGCCCTCCACAATCTGGCTCCAAATTGCTTTTCCATTATTATTTCTCAAAACAATTGTAGCTCTCACTTTTCTATCCTGTGCAGCTCTCATCCAAGTCCTTTCATGGGGGTCTTACTCAATTTTTCTAGACATCAAAAGGCTACCAATGGTACATGTGAGTGACATTCTCACCATGTTCCTGGCTGTTTTTCCTTTGAATCATGCATTTCTCCAGCAACAAGTTACATTTGTTTCTATTGTATAAATTCCTTGCTTGTAATGCATTGCAGCCATCACACCCACCATGTATCTCTTCATTGCCATTTGGAAAACCCTCAATTTAAATACTTTGGAGATTTTAGTATTCTTCTTTGACTCACAGTCACATAACATCACTGAAGGAATAATAATGTTAAAAAGGTGAGTTTTTTATTTAATGTGAAGATATTTGTAGATCCTATATTTGATTGCATGCAGCCATGGGAGGGAGAGGAGGGAAGAGAGGGAGAGGGAGAAAATTTGAAACTCATGGAATTGTGAAACTGAATGTTGTAAACTAAAAGTAAATAAATATTTTCTAAAGTGAGTTTTTGTTTGAAAATTGGGGTGATTAAAATAACTTCTCAATATTCTACTAATGGAGAAGTATTTATTGAATTTTTTATATGTGGAGTTGGAAATTGTTATAAAGGTTTAAAAAAAATCTAAAGTAGATTTTGATCTGGGTCTCTTGACTCCAAGGGCATGCCACTAGGAGAGTGGGGGAGAGAAAAGGGGAGGCAGGAGCAAGGAAAGTTCAGATATAATGAAGTATTAAGTCTGGGTGATTGAGAGTATATTGAGGTATACAAAGATGAGGACTGATTTGTGCTGTTAGGCCTCAAAGGGCAAATCTAACAACAGTGAATGGAAGTTGCAAAAAGGCAGATCATGGCTTCATGTAAGGAAAGAGTTCCTTGAAATCAGAGTTGTCCAAGGTGGAATGGGTTGTCTCTGGAACTGATAGATAGACCATCTGTGGAGATTCTTTATGCTCAAACTGAATGACCATTTTCTGACATGTTCATTTTCAGGTACAACTTGGATTAGATTACCTTGAAACTCCCCGCCACTCTAAATTTTGTGATTTCTCTATTGTATCAATTCCGCAAACATTTATTGTGGCACCTATCTGCAAAGCACTGTGATAGGTTCTAGACATTCAATGGGTCCCTGCCTTCAAAAGAACTTGCCCATACTTAGGGACCCCGCCTTTACATCTTTCTGACCCCTATTAGCACCTACTATTTATATATACTAGTAAATCAAGAAGTCTTTGTCCATCAAATCCTGTGTGTATGTGTGTGGCGGGGGTGGAGTGGGGGTGGGTGGGTGTGTGTGTGTGTGTGTGTGACAGACATTATAAATGGACAGTGATCTCAACTCAGAATTGAAGTAGAAGAGTAGAAGAGAGTTGGATTGTTTTGAGGAAACTGCACAGCTTCTTTCTGAGGGTGTCAGAAATTGTTATTAACAACTAATACCTTGGGGAGATTCAGAGGCTCTCCCCTTTTTCTAAGTTCCTAATTTTAAAAAGTTCAGGTTTTTTTGAAGGACTTTACTGATAATGAGATTGCATTGACTCTTCTAGATCTTGATCAGATTCCCACCCAACCCTGTAAGGAATTTAATCTATGTTGGGGGAGCCCATTGTGTTCTACTCAAGTTTGGGGGGATATGGTCCTTTTGTCTAGATAGCCCAAGACTGCAGGTGTTCTGAGTAGTAATGATTTTCTCTATCCAAGGGTGATGTAATTATGGGTGACATCAGTCCTTCACTGAAAAGGGATACAAACTGTGAATCCTGCCACCATGATTATCTTTAGTCTAAGAGAGAGATGGCCTAATGACCATTCTTTTATTAATAACCTGCTGGCCTTATTAATAAAATAATTAAATTACCCAGAAAATGTGTTTCTTGAACCTTTTTAAACATCACAAGGAGGGAAAAGAATCATATTTTATAGCACACAATGTTCTTCTGGTAAAGACATATGGCTGTGATGCTATAGTCTTCAAAGAACTAAAATTAAGAATTAATCAAAGGGCAATGGAGAGGCACACACAGCAGGGCAGGTTTGGTGCTGGGGGAAGAGCACTAGATTTGGAGTCAGAGGACATGGGCATGTCACTGTAACTCTCTGTTTCCCTATCTAAAAAGTGAGGGGGTTGGACTTAATGACTTTTAAGGTTCTCTTCTAGTTTTTAAATTATGATCATTACAAACATATAATTATGTAGGAGTAGCCTCCAAATTTTTGTAAGGAATTCCAGGTGAGGAAATTCCCTCTACCAAAGTAGTTGTTTCCTAATTTACATACTTAAGAGGGCTACTTGCCTAACTCATCCATGGTCATATGGCTAGAATATGCCGGAGTTGTCTTTTTGGCTTTAAGGATGATAGCTAACATTTATATAGCACTTACTTTATACCAGGCACTGTGCTAAGGGCTTTACAATTATCATTTCCTTTGATCTTCACTACAATTCGGAGAGGTTTAAGTGCTATTATCATCTCCATTTTGCAAAGAAAGAAACTGAGGCAAATGGAAGTCAAATTACTTTCCCAGAATCACACAAGTAGTCAGTGTCTGAAGCCATATTTGAATTCTGGTCTTCCTGACTACAGGTCCAATTCAGTAGCTAACTCTTACAGATCCTCAACTACACCATTGTTCCCTTTCCCCTCCCAACACATTGCTATAATTTCTCTGGCCTGACATCTCTGGGGCTGGAGTAGGAAGTGATCTCCCAGGACACCTGCCAATGCTCAGGATATCAGGGACCAAAGTCTACTTTCATGTCTCCTCAGGATTTTTCTGACTGAGCCCTGGTATATCAACCTGTCCTTTTAAAGATCCAATATAGAGATATGGCTCAAGTCCATAATAAGCTGACCCACTCAAATAATCCCTTAGTCATTCCCTTAATAAAATGTGTCTGGGTCAACAAGCTATTCAAATTAAGCTATTCTTCCTAATCAATGCTCCAAAGCTGTCAAATCCCTAAGAGGACATTCTAAAAGGAAATTCATACCTATTAAGGATCTAAAATCAAAGCAAGGAAAAACCTCATGTTTAGAATCAATCTAGTAGACTAGGTGCCCTCATTGGTCTGTGCTGCATTCCTTTTCCTCTGCATTTATATTACATTTTCTAGACTTCTGAGTCTTCATTCTTAACTCTTCCTTGGGTAACACTGCATAAGAAATAAAAAATTTCGAAGTTAGTGTACCACACTAACAGTGGTATAGTTGGAATAATAATGGTGTTAGAAGTGCTAAATTCTAGTCTTAGTTAATTTCCTTCCCTATAGGATCAGAAAGATCTCTAAGATCTTAGTTCGAATTCTATTAAAAATGACTTCTGAATATAGCAAATATATATTAGAAATCTCATGAAACCAAGCAAATATATATTAGAAATCTCATGAAACCAAGTGTATACAAAACCATTGGAATCTTTGGATTCATGAACACTTCTTCCCTCCAAAATGAGCAGTGGCTCAAGGCATTGTTTAAACCACTAGCTTTCAGTCTTTCTGAAGTTGAAACATCCATGGATCTGTGGCAAAAGCTACTTAGTCAAAAGGCTGTACCCGAGGACCTTTAGCCACATGTGGCCTAGGGGCCCTGGGTTCCCCACTCCTGGATGGAGAGCCATATCTCTGGTTGGGGGAGATCTCTCTGCAAATGCAAATCGGTAACCTGTTTGCAATTTAGTAAATCGATAATAACTTTTAAAGGTTGCTGGAGCATTGAGAAGGTTCAGTAAATTGCCTCTTAAGTTAGTACGAGTCAAAGCCAGGACTTTCTGACTTCCAGGTCTGCTTTCTGGTCCAGTCCAGTGGTATTCAACTCAAAAGGGCAATACTAATTCACACATAAGGATGCCTGCAACTGAACATTGACTTAGTTTTTAAATGTAATTTAAATATATTTTTAAATGTAATTTAAATGTACAATTAAATGTAATTGTATCTGTTTTATTAAATATGTCTCAATTACATATTGATCTGGGTCTGGGAGTGTGGCAGACCTATGCAGCCTGTGTTTGACACCTCTGCACCACTCTGTCTCTTATCTGATTTTTTTAAATTACTTTTTATTTTATCCCTGCTCTAAGCTAAAAGCTATTAACACTTCATAAATTAAACTTTTATGCTGTAACGTATTCACAAGAGCGATGAGCCGGATTAAAAAACACAGGGTCGGCCCCTGCACATTCTCTTGCCCGTACTTGGGTAGACCTCTCCTCTGCTCTTCGGGCATCATCACGACCCATTCCAAACTCTCTCTGGCTGCCTGACTCTGGTCCTTGTCCTTGGATTTTAAATTCTCATCAGGGGTGGAACTGACGCAGATTTGGAGACACGGGGCAGGCGCCTTCTAGTTTTTCTGTCCAATGGGACACCTAAGGAGTCAAACCGTGACAATGTCGAGACAGGGCCACATGACGGGCCCACATCCTTTTCCGTATCCCCAGGGGTGTCCCTTCGACGGCTCTTTCCTCAGGTTCAGTGAAGCTCTAGGTTTTCAACAACGTATCCATCCCTCTCCACAGGGATAAAATGGGAGGCCTAGGCTGGTGGACTAGTCACCCTCAAGGTAGGGACTCACAGTTGACCCCTGGCGGCCACACGAGGGCGGCGCCGTCCACAAGCCACGGCTTCCTTCCCTGTGGATCCCTGCAGTGCAGGGGCGAGGAAAACTGGGGTGCGGTGAAGAGGTGAGGGCTTTGGAGAGAAGAGCGAGAGGGTGAAAGAGCCTAGGAATTATTGGATAAATGAATGTTAGCAAGCCGAACTATGACTGACCGGAAGGGGCGGGCTCAGGCTTTCCTCTCCCGGATGCCCCAGTGACTTCCGTTTCTATTCCCGCCCCGTCGGAGGCCTTTCTCCACGATGATTGGCTGTTGGCTTTAGTCATATGACGCCTTCCGTTAAGCGCCTCTCCTCCCTTTTGTTTTTCTTTTCCGGTAAAAGAGTTGAGTTGTTCCCAAACTCTATGCTCATCGGGGTCCTGGCGCGGAGAGTTGTGGGAAGGTGGAGGAGTAATGGTGCTGGCGTAATATAGGAGGGCTGTGGGACCCTAACTCTTCTGAAGTAAGTGACGCCGGAGGCCTCTCTCCGAGGCTTGAGGGAGGAAAAGGCTTTTTGGGGAGGAGTGGGGATGGGAAATGGGAAAAGGCAGGGGAGCTGAAGGGAGAAGCCGAGCCGCACGGCTGCCAGGGCTCCAGAGTCGGGTGTGAAGGTAAGGCCTGGGCTCGGGCTGCTGCTTGTTGGAGCCTTGGTCTTTGCTGTCAAAAGGCTCAGTCACCCAGCCCCGGGGCTCCGGCCACCCCTGGAGCACAGCCTCCTCAGATTTCTGGTGGTACTTTGCCAGGTCACTCTCCTTTGCATTAGTTACATAGGGACGTGCCGCCCTCACCCCCCCCTTAGAGAGTAAGCTCCTTGAGGGCAAGCTCTGTGGCATCTTCCTTTGTACTCTCAGACCTGTTAAAGGCCAAGGCTCCTCAGCGCATCTAGGGCCATCTCCAGTCATCCTGATCCATATCTGGTCACTGGATCCAGATGACTCCAGAGGAGAAAGTGAGGCTGGTGACTTTGCACAGCCCTTCCTCCCGAAAATCCAATTCACTTGTACATCATGGCATTGCCTCCATGACGTCATGGTCCTCTTTGAGAAAAAAGGATAAACAGCACTGCTAGGAGCTGGTAATATAAGTAGCAGGCAAACTCAGCTTCTGAAGGAGGGGGAGGAACAAGTAACTTGCAGCTCCCTGAAATTGGTGGAAAATAGATTTCCACACCCTCCCCACCCCCAGTTAGCATTGAACCTCACATTTTATTAACAACAGCAAGAGAGCGACAAGAAGTATATTATGATCACTTTTACTCCAGAAAATGGAAGGATATGAGTATTAAGGATGAGAATTTGGCCTATACACCTAAACTGTCAGGTTTAGCACAGAGCAAACATTTTTGGCCAACTTTAAACTTGTATGCTTTTGTTTCTTTCAGTTTTCTCTTGCTCCTTTGAGGTTCCTAAGATGGTTTTGTGAGTGGATTTTGTTTTTAAGCACCCTGTTTCTTGGTAAGAGTACTGACTTTGGAATTACGGGATGTGGCCGCAGGCTCATCCCTCTGTGGCCTTGAGACATTCACTTAAGCTCCTTTGGCTTCTCTTTCCTTATCTCTAACTGAGGATAATAGTCTAAATGATCTCTCAAGTCCTTTCCATATCTAAATTCAGTGAAGACAGTAAAGACCAGGCTTGGCGAGAATCAGGCAGTGGTCCTAAAAATTATCATTTCCTCACTTTTCTAGGACTTTTAATTTATTGTGGTAGGTCGTTGTTTTGGGGGAGTGTGTTCTCAATAGATGTGCTGTTGGTGATGTCTATTTGGTCTTTTGATAAAGGTACAAATAGAAAAAGTTATTGAAAAAGGGGAAGTGGTGATAAATTCAGTTAAATGAATTTTGAAAGCTTTGCATAGGATTTTAATTCTACTTTTAAAGTTAATAATTTTATTAAGAGTGTGTATATATATATGTATGTATATGTATGACTGAATATAACTTTATATCAATGAAGCATTGAAGATGACAACAGCAGCAAGGCCTACATTTGAACCTGCAAGAGGTGGAAGAGGAAAAGGGGAAGGTGATTTGAGTCAGCTTTCCAAGCAGTATTCAAGCAGAGATCTACCTTCTCACACAAAGATTAAATACAGGTAATAATTGCTCATTTTTAGGGGCGGCTATGTGGCGCAGTAAGTAGAGCGTCAGCCCTGGAGTCAGAAGGACCTGAGCTCAGATCCGGCCTCAGACACTTAATGCACATACAAACAAAAACCTAGCTGTGTGACCTTGGACAAGTTACTTAAGCCCAATTGTTCTCAAAAAAAAAAAAAAGAATAATTGCTTTTTTTTTCTTGTAAAGCAGAAGAAATTTTGTGTGGTTATGAAATGAACTCTTTTGGTTACTAGGGTATAGCTATATATGCCAATTATCTGAGAATTAGCAATAAAATATAAACATCAATATAAATTTCATCTTTAATATATAATGAAGATTTTTTCAGTGTTGCATTCACCTTTACACACACACACACACACACACACACACACACACACACACACACACACTTACTGCTATCAAAGCACAAACGTAATAATGATCATAAAAACTCTTCTGTACTATGAGATTGTATTTTTTATGGCCTTAACATTTAATTTAGATTCAGTTTTTATTTCCTGCTAAATATGGACTGACTACACTGTGCATACTATGATTCAAATGTATTTAATTCCTCACATTTAGTCCATCCTACCAATAGCAGCAAGAACTTTTTAAAAATTGTAAACATTGTTTTCATCATTTTATTCCTTATCAAAAATCAGACTCCAGGTTTCCTGAGTACCTCACACATGCATTTAGACCTTGAAGTATTGTAATGGGTTTTTAAGCACTCTGTAAGTCTCCTTACCTATGATATGAGTCTTGTGCTAATACACTGGCTTGTAATTTGAATTTCAAGCATTCAAATATATTCACTCCCCATCTCATATTACTTGCTTTACCCTTTTCCATAAGCCACAATAAAAAATAATCATTACTATCTAATTACAAAAGTAATTTGGATATAATGAGTATAAAATTCTTAATATATGCCTAGAAAAGCTAGCTTCAAGCTTTTAAGCTTGAATGCAGAGGTTAAAGAAAAAAGGTGAAACCTAAAATGCTTAGGTATTCTCAAAGCAAGACATGTTGAGCATAAAGATAATCAAGGCGACAAACTTACTAGAATCCTGAAATTAAAGTTGAATGAGAATAATACACTAAGAGCAATTAACACCTACTCAATGCCAGTTTTAATGTACATTTTTGGAACTTTAAAATAGTTGTAACAGATTTGAAAAGTATCCTAACACATCCTCTACAATATTAATGAAACATAGGACCCATCACTGTAAAGTAGCTATAGAAAGTGATTCTCCTAGAAGGACAGAGATTGATAGACATTCTTAAAGCACATAATAATCAAGTCTAAAATCTACAGAAATATTTTTAGAGCAAGCAGACATTACTTCACTGGGCAATATAGTAAATACCATTAATTTTGGTCAGTATAACTAAGAGAGAATAACCTCTTGGAGGATTGTTTGAAATGACTAAGATCTAAGAAGAGAATCAGAAGAATGTCATAGGAGACAGCCACATGGATTCTGCCTTAACCAACAACATATTGACAAAGAAGCATTGAACAGATGACTTAAGTTTAATTGTGGTTTTCTTTGAGCAAGTGGAGGAATTTATGATAGCAGTTCAGGTCAGTGCCACCAAAAATTACAGAAGGATTATCTTTAAGGATCCCAGACATAGTAGTAATCAATTATAATAATCAATTAAGGAAACAGGAGAAATTATGAAACATATTTCAAGTTGTAAAAAATTTAGCAACTACCACATACCTAGTATGACATGACTTGGTGGCTAGAATTATATACATCTGGAGCTATTATCTTTCATAGACTATTAAATCTCCGTACTACAAATACCTCAAAATAGGGAGAACTCAGCCAGTAAATTAGACTGGAACTGGAACATTGTCACAAACCAAACTGCTATTCTTTATCACCTAGATATAATTATCATAAATGTATAAAACATTAAGAACGATGTTCTAATAACTGTCACCAAGCCAAATATTGATAATCTGTAAACTACATGGAATGAAAGGCTTTCAAAATACCAAGAGAAAACAGAGTATATGTGTGGGAATGTGAGTTAATATGCCATGCCTCTAGTCTTCTTTGCTTTTAGGGTTGTACCAAGGCTGCTTTCACTGAGCCTATAGATGCTAAGTTTACATTTGGATACTTTCATTTAACTACAAAGAATAGTTATTTTAATTACCTGTTCAATAATACATAGAACATTAAATATAAAAGAATAATAATGATTTATCTGTCTCAAACCTGTTGAAAAAGATGAGAATGAAATGTCAGTAATGATAGCTTATGTTTGTGTACAATTTTAATTTTTGCAAAGTCATTTATAGATACTTCATTTAAGCCTCATTAACCTACATGAGGATACTGAAACCCAAGAGAGATTAAGTGACTGTCCATAGTCACACACTTAAGTGTCAGATGACAATCCAGGTTTTTATGAATCTAAAAGTAGCGCTCTTAAACACTACAACACAATGCTATTGCACACACCATTCTTTACCTTGGAGATTCATTTGCCCACCTACTTATTCTCTTATCTCATGTGCTTATCCATTTTAAAAACTTTTTTCAAAACTTTAAGCACTTTATGAAATTCTTCTAGACTCAATTCTGTTTATTTTCAATCACTAACTAGTATCCTTAGTACTGTACATGTGTACAGATTAAGTGGTTTTCATTTATATTTTTATGTAGTTCTATTTGAACTTTCTTTCCTCCTTGAGTATAGTACTGGAATGCTTCATAAGCCTTTGTTCCTGCTATAACACTTTTTACACAGTTGTTATCAAAATATTGTTAGCCTGATGCCCCTTTGAAGAAAGATAATATTTGACTACAAGTGTATGGAGAAGTGCCAAGAAATGCATCCTTAAGTAGCACAAGGGATAAGAATATTCCATACTTTTTTAAAGTTTATTTTCATAGACTAGATTTCAGAATATTTGAATAAATCCTAGATGAAAAATCAGTGTAGAATATCAAATCAGATACTTCTGTCATATGTGTAATAACTTCAATACAGAAATTGTCTCAAGCTCATTATACTTAAAATGAATTTATTTTTCAAAAATGAAGTTCTCCATGTAGCAAGTAGTCTTTATGAAGACAGATGTACCAGAAAAAAGTGAATGGAATAACTGACAAATTAGAAGAACAGATTACACCAAAAAGAACATAAAATTTGTTCTCTTCCTCTTTCCATCTTCAGAGATAGGCATCTATTTCATACTTCAATATTTCATTGAATTTATGACTTCCTCAGCATGTAATACTCTTATCCACAGTGCAGATTGCATCTCAGGCATACCTTATCCAGTGCAATTCTTTTTCTATGTCTTATTGTCTTACCTTAAATATTGATCAAAGAACTAATAGCCAATGTGCTAGAAGACTTTCTCTGCTTCATTCAATAATTTGTATTTCCCAATGTGCTGTCTATCCAGTATTCCTTGCTCTTACTTTATAATTGACCCACTTTTCTGGTCATACATGTTCTTAGTGATGTTTTAATGCCACATCTGAAGCTGAAATATTTTCCACT